>ML801089.1:653081-669713 GCA_009831015.1 Picea engelmannii
ATGTCGTTAGGTAAAAGTGTGTTTCTTTAGTATGCATTAGTATGCATTTGTAGTTAGGCAATCCGACGGTCACGATATGTTCCCGACATAGAGTGATTCGACGGTTCATACTCTCCTCGATCTTAACAACCATTGATCCATGGATTAACACCCGATTGGTCCATGATCTCTATTTAAAGAGCATGGAGGGTCATTTGCCGATGATCGATTCTGAGAAACTCTCTTGTAAAATCTCTCTGTAATCTTTTTCTTTACATTAATAAACTGCTCCAAGTGGCCGCGTTGGCTGGGGCCGTGGATGTTTCCCCATAGGGGTTTTACCACGTGAAAACATCAGTGTGTTGATCTTTGATCTGGTTATGTGAGTGGTTACCGAAGGTGTTCATCCTCTGTTGGAATACCTGTGTTGTCGAACATGAACAACCCTGATATCCATTGCTTTGGCTGCAACACCAGATCTCCTAGTGGCCCTGTGCCCAGCCTTTCCATGAAAACCTGCTGCATGGATTTTAGGAATTTTCTAGTGTCAGACACATCATGGTTGGCATATCTCAGTCTGTCTACACAACCCAACAATCCTGTAGTGACCTGCACCCCCTTTGTAATGCACGGTAATATTATGGTTACCTTGTGCTGCTTGCACAAGAGTCCCAGAATGGGATGTTTCCCTTTCTACTTTTCTAGCACACTGGATGGCCCAACCTCTTGTTCCGCTTCTTCTTCATCAAACTTTGACTGCCCTGTTATATCCTCAATTTGTACCTCTTCTTGCTACATGGGACCTACCATTGGTTGTTGTTGGCATGTTCAAAGGAATAATGCGGTTGTCATTGATGGAAAGAACACAAAGAAAGGATAAGCTCAGGATGAGAAGAGACAATGATCGTTGGATCACCCATTCTGAATTCCCGATGGCTGTCAGATATGAATTCAGATAGGAGGAGCGCGCAGATGGAGGACAAATCTCAAGCGTTAGATCTGAGTGTGGGGACCGACTGTTGTCGGATCTAGGAGAACCTACATGATCTTTAAAGTTCAACATGAAGCGGGATTACAAAGTCTTGAAAACAAGAGGAACATCCATCATCGGGTAGGACACATGGCTACAGTTCAACATTTCACTGATTGGAAAGTCAAAGGAAGGAGGCTCTCTAACCTTCCAACTCGCGATATGCGAAATCGCGATAAGATCTGGGCCGTCAGATCTGGATTAATTACAAAGGACCAAAAATGGTTAGATCTAGTGAAGCTGCAAGGAATATAAGACCAGGAGTCATCTAAATCTCCAAAACTATGAAGGAATCCTAGCCATCCATCGAGGAAAGTAATGGGTCATTGGATCTGGAGGACACATGTCGAAAGATTGTCATTTTGTTGACTGGAAAGTCAAAGGAATGAGGTGCTCTATTCTTCCAACTCATGAAACGTGAAATGGAGAAATGATCTAATCCATCGGATCGAGGATAAATATGGTCCATTGATCCAAGAAGGACACATGGTGAAAGATCATCTCTTTGCTGACTGGAAATTCAAAGGAATGAGGTGTTCTAACCTCTCGAACTCGCGATATGCAAAATTATGAAATAATATTAGCCGTTGTATCAAGGATGAATCTGGGCCATAAGATCTAGGAGGTAGTTCATGACAGACCATGTCAGAAAGGATAGGTGGCAATCTATGTCAGCAAGGACATGTGACACAATCATACAAGGACAAGTGTCATGTTTACTCGACATTTTAGGCCACTGGAAATCACAACTCTGAGAGACACATGGAAACCACTCAACTTATGACAAGTCATTGAGTGACGCAAGAATGACATCACTCTAGGAGTTTAGTTTCAAGAGTTTTAGCATCAATACTCCCTCAAAGTCCTGAAAGCTGAAGTTCCAGGATGGAGGATAGCCGTCTGATCACCACGGATCGTGGACCGTGGATCTGAAGAGTGAAGCACTCAAATAAATAGCCACTGGTCATATATCGTGGTCACATCATCAAGAGATGGAGAGAAGAGATAGAGCTACCAAGCTCCATTTCCTAGTTTGCAACATGGAGAGTTGAGACGACTCTTCACAGAATCCCTGAAACGCGAAATGCGAAATACGTTTTTGGACTTGGCCCCTGGTCACTGCCTGTGGTTGCATGAGTGGAAGGATCTAGCATAAATAGGATCCATTTTGGGTATCGAAAGTTGGAGGAGTCAAGGGACTCATAGGAGAATCCCCGAAATATGAAATTGTGAAATACAGTTTCGAGTTAAGCTGTGGTCACCACTGGTGGTCATGTTGGAGGAAGGAGCTAGAGCAGCCAAGCTCCATTTCAGGGTTAGCAATATGAGGAGTCAAGGAGACTCATGGGAGAAAACCTGAAATGTGAAATCATGAAATGCCTTTCTAAATAGGGCTGTGGTCACAACCATTGGTCACATCATCGAAGGTTTAAGGGAGGAGCTAGCATGCATCTAAGCTCCATTTTAGAGATTGCAACTTGGAGATTCAAGATACCTCATCCCCAGATCCCCAAAACATGAGTCACAAAAGAGCATTATGAATAGGCATTTGGTCACTGCTGGAGGTCACTTGAAAGGAAGGGGTTTAGCCAGAAGAGCTAGTGCCCACTGTGAATTTTTCTTCAGGAAGAGAGAAGGTGCCAAAACAGATGAACACACAAATTTTCTCTCAGTAACTGCCAGAATGAAGTGATTGCATCTGCCAGAGGGGCCGAAGAGCCTTGGTGTAACTGTTAGAGACCAATGATGGTTTCTTCCAGAGAATTCAAAGAGTCTTCAGGGTGATCGACAGAGAAGATGAAGAGTCTCGAGGAAACTACCAGTGGAGTGTAAACTCATCATAGAATCGACTGACAGATAGAAAACGGTCGAAGAATTTTACAGTCAGTAAAGCCAAAATATCTCAGGAGAAGGGCTAGTGATGATGAATGCAATGAAGTGTATGCAGTGGGATAGAGCATGCAGCATGAACAAGGTGCAAAGAGACTATAAAAATGCAAAAGAAAGAAGAGATTGGGCTATGTTTTTTAAGAGTGTGTTGTGCAGGTAGAAGAAGGGAGTCTAGAGGAGAAACATCACAACAGAAGGAAAGAAAAGAGATGCACAACTGATATAGTAAAAGAAGGTTGAGATGGAAATGCATAGATATAAAAGAAGATCAGAAAGCTCAAGGAGATGCAAGCATAGAGACACTGATACAGGAGATCAGATCAACATAGAAAAACATTGATAATCCTGGTAAGCCAATGACAACTATTGAATCACTATAATAAATTTACAGAAATAAAAGTTTCATATTCAGGGTGGTTGGGAGGTGCTAGGGAGGACTATTTTCCTTTGAGTGTCAAGTGGGTTCTTGAACACAGGGAGATGTAGCTACCATATGGTAGTAGTCAGAGAAACCAGGGTGGCAGGGTGGTGCTAGGGAGAACATTGGTTCTCTATTATATAGGTTGGTTCCTGTGTGACTGGAAGTTGGTGCTTCCATCTAGTTGGTGCTGGAGAAGTGAGAGAGTTGGTACTTCCTTCTAGTGGGTGCTAGAGAAACCAAAGATTTGGTGATCTCAGCAAGTATCAGCTTGCAAAACAGAGGTGGTAGCCTCATTATGAGTTGGTGCTCATAAGAATGATAATGTACAGAAAATAATTATCATATAAAGAAGAAGAGGTTTTCACCCTTTATAGGTTTCCTTAGGAATAGTTGTCTCTGTACTATACATTTGTGTGATTGATGTTGAATACTCTATTTCTTATTTATTGTGATCATCATTGAGAAGTTCTATAATAAATTTAAAAAATGGATATAATTGTTTAAGCACAGTAACAACTGATTCACCCCTCCTCTTAGTTGTCCAACAGTTGTGACCATGACCCCTTAGATTTTGTTCTCTGAATATCAATTCCATTTGTTTGGTGGGATAATTCAACTCTAGGTTGTTGCCTCAAGGTTTCTGACACAAAAGGGTTTTGTTCCTCTGCACTATTCTATGAATCAATATCCATCCTTACTATCGCAGGAGTTTGCACCTCCTCCTCCAAAATTGTGGCACTCACTGGTTCATCATGTGGTGAAGGAATGGTGTCAACATCGACCACTCCCTTCGACTATCTATGAACTTGAACAGGTTCCTGCGAAAACCTGGTGCTGCTTCAAGTTTTTCTTACCGTTTTACTATGCTCTGAATCTTGGTGGTGCCATCCTACGTAAATATTCCTACTGCTGCTGAAATCCGCCTGCTAATGTCTTCAAAATCACCTATTCACCGCCCGTCTTTGTGCTCCTTAGCTTTGTGTATGCTCAAATTCACAATGGGGGCTATGTGGCACACTTTCTAGTTATATAAGTTCTCTCATAAATGCTGTAAATATTCTTGGATACACTTTATTTAATATCATAAATGTTCTAAATATTCGTCGACATGCTTCTTTAAATTTCATAAATCCTTGATTTGCTCCTTATTGTTCTAATGACCGATTTTTCTTTTTCGTCTATTGTCCCCTTTTCCGGTGCACTGCAAATTTATGCTGTGATTCTTCCTCGATGCATTGTGTTTTCGTTCTGTCACCGTTATCCGATGAGCAATAGCTATAGTTCCCATCGCACTAGTTTGTCTATCTACTGTGTGCTACCTTTTCCATTTTTCTACCATTCAACCAACTTCCTATTCTTTTTGTATTTTCCTTTTTTTTTTTCTTTCTACTTTTTATGTCGTTTTGTATTTTTTCTTTCCTAACTTCTACTATAGTACACTATACACTAGGTTTCCTCACTACACTGCAACTACTGAGAGGTAGTAGGTTGACTACCTCTATACAGTTTCAACCGACTACCATTCACAAGACGCTACATTTTTTTCCTATGAAGTCCTTTAGCTGCATAGCTCCTCTATTCGTGACATACATCACTTCATATGGCCCTATCCAATGTATTATGAACTTACTTGGATGTTGAAAATATTTGTTGTCATAGAGGAGAACCATATCTCCCTACTTAAATCTCTTCTTATTTATGTTTTTGTCATGCCAGGATTTTCCCCTTGATTTCTACACCTCTTGGTGGAATCCTTCCATAATTTTGTCTTCTTCAAGTTCCATAATTTGAATTAACCTTTCTTGTACTATGCCTCTTTATATCATATTTGTGATCACTTCGACATTCAGATTAGGTACCAAAAATTCTAATGGCACCACTGATTCTTTTCCATTCACCAATCTAAATGGTGTCTGTCCTATCAAATTATTGCATGTAGTCGTGTATTCCCATACTACTACTAGTATCTTTAAATCCTAATCATCTTTGTTAACAATACAAATATTTGTCAAGGCATTCTCCAAAATCTTGTTGAAAGCTTCTATTGTCCCATTGGCCTGAGGATGATATGGTGTACTTTTCTGGTGATAGACTTCAAATTCCTCAGTCATAGCCTTGATGGTACTATTAATAAAATGTGTGCCTTGGTCACCCATCAAAATAATGGGACATATGAATCTTGTAATCACCTTTTCAAATAAGAAGTGCGCTGCAGTCTCTACACTACAATCCTTAACTGATGTTACTTCTTCCCATCTGGTTAAATACTCTGTCGTGGTAACGATGTATCTTGCTCTTGAGCTTCTTGCTGGTGGATTAATCGATCCTACAAAATCTATTTCCCACTTGTAAAATACCTGAAAAGTTACTTGGGGCCTTAGGGACATATCATCCCTCCTGTTGGGTTTTCCAACTCTCTGACAGACATCACAATTTTGACAATATTCTTTTGCATCCTTATGAACTGTTGGCCACCATAAACCTGCATGCAATACCTTCTGCACAGTAGCATTTCCTGCACAGTGTCCTCGAACTATACCTTGATGAGCTTCTGATAGAACAATGGGTCATTCATGCTCCATCACAGACCTTATTAATATGTTGTCTGCTCCTAGCTTGCATAACTGACCTGCAATCAATTGATAGTTTGCAAATATAACTACCAGGTTTTTCTTCTACACGGTACTAAACTCCTTTGGCACAAATCCTATGCTCAAGAATTCAATGATATTAAAAAAGTACTCATATGCTATTTGTACTAAAAATAAATGTGCATCAGGGAAGTTGTCTTCTAAGTTAGTAGGTTCTTCTCCATTGTTTATCCTTGATAAATGATCCGGTCCTGCATTCAGTTTCCCTAGTTTAACTATTACTTCAAAATAAAACTCTTGAAACAATAATATCCATCTACAGATCCTCCACCCCAACACTGACTTGTTGACTAAATATCTAAGGGCAGAATGATCTGTGAACATTTTAAAGTGATTTCCCAATAAGTAGTGTGTGAATTTCTACAATGCATACACCATGGCTAGACCTTCTCTTTATATTGTGTTGTAATTATACTCCAAGTCTAATAACTTCCTACTTGCAAAAGCTATATGGTGATCTAGGGCATCTACTCCTGGCCATGCCAAAATTGCTCCAAGTGCTATTTCTGATGCATCTGCATGCACATGATTTTTTTTTTACAATATGGAAACACTAAAATAGGTGATGTCACCATCTTATGCTTAAAAGTATTCAATCCCCGATGAAAATCCTCATTCCACTAAAATTTGGTGTCCTTCTTCAACAAATTTTCCATCGGCGTGGTAATCTGCGCATACCCCTTGATAAACTTCTTGTAGTACCATGTATGTACAAGTGTGGCTCTTAATTGGCGCACTGACTTTGGTGGTGGTAAGTTCACAATTACAAAAATCTTAGCAGGATCAACCAATAAACCCCGTCTACATACCACATATCCTAACAATATCCCAAAAGGTGCGTTGAAAATACATTTCTTAATGTTCAATGAGATAAAACATTGCTTACACCTGTCCAAAATTAGTCTTAATACTTCTACATGATCTTTCAAAAGACTAAAAATAGTCCAGTCATCCAAATATACTTCTAATAACTTATGTATGAAATCCTTAAAAGAAGCTACTGCCACCCTTGAAAAGATAGCTGGTGCATTATTTAGTCCAAAGGGAATAACTGTATACTGATAGGATCCCCAATCTGTAGAAAATGTAGTCTTATACCTATCCTCTGGAGCTATTTTAATCTGATGATAACCTGAGAATCCATCTGTGAAGGAATATGCTTCCTGGCCTCCCACATTCTCTAAAACCTCATATGTAAAAGGGGTAGGGAAAGGATCATGTAAGAAAGCATCATTCAGTTTCCTTAGATCTACACAATTTCTTATTCCCCCTTGCTTCTTTTCCTGGACCAGCATGGGATAGATCCATTCAGATTCTTCCACTGGCTCTATGATACCAACTTCTAACATTATATAAAGTTCTTCTTTCACTTTTTTCTTATAAACTGGATTCAAACTGTGAGGTCTCTGTCTGACTGGTATAGCACCTAGTTTTAGGGGTATCTTCATCTCTCCCAACTCACTTTCTATTCCTTTCATCTCTATAAAGGATGTTGGAAACATGTCACTGTATTTGCACATTAATTTTGTTATTCTCTCTAGTGTCTTCTCATCCCACTAGTCTCCAATACTTGCCATTTTATGGTTTTCTTCTATCCCAATGTTGACTTTCTTGACCTTAGTTGGTGCAACAAATTCCTCTGATTCCAATGATGGACCTTCGACTTCTCTTTCCCCTTCAACCTCTGTTATCTGGATGTTTCACGGATCTTATTCTTCTGGTGTTTTGGTATAGACCCCAACCCTCGAGCCAAAATCCATGCAGGATCGTTCTAAAATTCCCTTGAGTCGAAGTGGCTCCTTTGATTCCCGCTGGAACCTCCGACAAATCCACAGGTCCTTTGTAAAAACTTGCCCTACGTAACTTGACACCAGGTGCGAGATTTTCCTTCTCCAAGTGACCACAACCTTGTCTTAGCGCAAGTGTCTTTCACAACTCGTGTGTTCGCGAGTCAAAGACCCTCAACTTTTCTTCACCAAACTCCGATATCCGAGATGCAATGGGGTATGGTTCCTTCCTTGACAACGCCCTCCACGTGTAACCATTGGCTAGGGCTAAGTACTGGCACCTCTTCACAACTCATGACCTCGCGAGTTGGAGTGTTGAACTTTGGCACTCTCCCTTTGCGAAATTCTGAGAGGTGATGGTTGACTTCCTTTTTGCACTTCTCACAACTTGCAATCTCGCGAGTTGGAGTGTTGAGCCTTCATGCTCCTCCTTTGCGAAAACCCAAGAGGCAATGGGTCAACTATGGGTTGACTCCTTCAATGTGGCGAGTACATGCCACCTGTCACTGCTTAGGCCTTTCTCTGGGGGTTAGTTGTTCACGCCACCTGTCAACCTTGCGTCCCCCACTTGAAGGATGTGTCACACATTCACACGAGCCCTTGAATCTTAGCACTTCATGATCTCTCACGTTGAAAAGAACCTCTTTCAAACCCCGAGTCTCCGATACACGATAGCTCTGCAGGGTTCTGATCCAACGGTTCTCCCGTGCCTTGGATCGAATGGTTGTTCCTGCTCCTCGCTACTCGAAAGTTTGCGCAAGCAAAGAATTTGGTCTATCTTCCGAACTCACGATATGCGATACCCCATGAAGATTCAGATATGATGGTTCTCCTGCAGCTTGGATCCAATGGTCTGGATCTCTTCCTCCCTTCTCGCAACTTGGAACTTCGTGACTCCAAGAGTTTGGTCTTCCACCTCCAAACTCACGAACCCCGAGTTCATGAAATGATCCGACGACCCAAACTAACCATGATCAACGGTCCTCATTGATCCTTGACACCAACGTATGGGTTCGTCCAGCCCTTATCCACCCTGCAACTCCTCTAGATCCTATGGTCCTCGTAACTTCATGAATTCTCCACTAAGAATAATGACCGTTCGATTCCTTCCTCCGAATCTCTGTGAAACGAACCAATGTTCTTTCCCTGAAACTTAACCTTCTGCGTGATGATTTTTCTTCCTCGTCTCCCTTTGAAGTATTTAAATCTTTGTCCTCCTTTGAAGTGTTCAAAGGTGTTATCCCTGCTGAGCTTTAACTTGTAAACTCGAGTCTCTAAAAGGACTCCTGCATGCGCTCCTTGAGGCAATCTTTCAAATACACTTAGGTATTTGATCTTTCGACTCTGTGCACTTCCTGCAATAGTAGTCCTTCAACCTTTCAACCTTAGTTGATAATTTCTAAGGCCTCGACTAGCCTGCGCACACCTTGCACGACTTCTATGCTTCACCTGCAATTCTACTGGAATGAGAACAATGGTATCCCTAATGAGCTTTCTGAGATAAAAATAAGAACCCTTGTCAACGCACACCTTGCAGACGTTTCACTGCACTCCTTGCAGGATCTCTCTTAGGATGAGAAACAATTGAAACTCATTCTCTTTCTCTCTCAGAATTCAAACATTCAATATGAAATCATACATACACAGCATAGACTCATAACAAATGCATAACAAAGAGAGTAAAACAACCATAAACATACCATTCACCATGTATAAACATAAAACATCTTAACACCATGAAATCTGATTGAAAGCTTCATATATTAATTCAAAGCTCCTATACATGGGCTCTTCTTTTCAGCTCTCTGCTACAACTCTCTTCTCCTTCTCTATGCTAATGATACAACCATTACTATGATACAAAGGCGAGGGTGTCTATATCCGTTCTCCCTCCTACACTCTAACTTTCTAATCTATGAATTCAAATCTACCTACTTTCATTAACTTGGCTTAAATTCCTTTTACATTGACAGATGAGAGAAAATCGCTCAAGATCTATTTATAACATGCAAGTACATTTCCCTTAACTACTACATTAACATCTATTCATTAATCTTTCAAAAACATTTCAACATGTGTAAAATGTGTGTTGCGCTCCTCCAGCTGTCTTCTGCCTTCATGCTTGCTTGGATGGCTTCTTATGATGCTCCTGCATCATACTCCCTTACTTGAAAATTTTCATGAACTCCTGTTCATGAGCTCCTGCACGGTCTGTCCATGCTTCTGAATTTCCGTGTCATCTTCCCAACTGACATCTTCAACTGGATGTCCTTTCCACTTGACCAAGTATTCAAAATACTCTTTTCGTCTAGTCTTTTTGTTGACCCTCCTATCAATTATACTTTCCATCTGTGGCTTTTCAGCTATAGGCATTTGTTTGGTCCATTGAACCTCTTTCTGTTCATTTTTTGCTCCTGCTTCTTCAATTCTGTAAGGGTACAAATCCGCAACATTGAATATCGGTGAGATTTTGACCCCATTGGGTAATTCAATCTCATATGTGTTTGTCCTGAATTTCCTTATGACCTTGCACGGTCCAATATTTTTCATCTTTAGTTTATTATATGTTCCCCTTGGGAATCTTTCCTTCCTCAGATGTGCAAGAATCAGATTACCAACTTCAAATTGAAGTTCTCACCTATGTTGATCTGCTCTGCGCTTGTATTCTTGACTTGAATTCTGCAATCGCTCCTTAATTCGACTGTGACGCTCCTTTATCGCCTCTGCAAAGTCTTTTGCACTAGCACTTCTGAATTCAGTTTGTTCCACATCTCTCAATTTAGAAACTTCCCTTGGCTACATTCTATATACAATCTGGAATGGACTCTGCCCTTTGCTTCTGTTGAGTGAATCATTGTAAGCAAATTCCGCCTGTGGCAGAATGTTATCCTACTGACTGTGGTGTTCAGTCACTAATCTCCTTAGCAAATCTCCCAAGCTTCTGTTTACGACCTCTGTCTGTCCATCCTTCTGAGGATGATACACTGAGCTAAAAGACAAACTTATCCCTATATTTTTCCATAAGGTCCTCCAGAAATGTCCAACGAACTTGGTATCCTGATCAGAAACGATACTCCTTGGAAAGCTGTGAAGTTTGACGACCTCCTTGAAAAACAGGTTCGCAATATGAGTTGCGTCATTGGTTTTCTGGCATGGTATAAAATGTACCATTTTGGAAAATCTGTCGACTACCACAAAGATTGAATCACATCCTATTTGCGTTCTTGGCAGTCCCAATATAAAATCCATGCTCATTGCATCCCACGACCTTTCTGGTATGGGTAATTGTTGATATAACCCTGTGTTCTGCCTTTTCCCTTTTGTGCGCTGACAAATCCTGCATCTGTCCACAAATTTCTTAACATTTTTTCTCATCCCTGGCCAAAAATATGAGCCATTCAACTTTGAGAACATCTTATCATGACCGAAGTGTTTGGCCAATCCTCCGCTATGTTTTTTCTTTAGCAGGTTTTCCCTCATGGAGAACTTTGGAATACATAGCTGATTGCCCCTGAATAATAATCCATCTTGGATCATGTATTCGGTCCACTGGCTTCTATCCCTGAGAACTAGATTCTTAGACGCTTCATACGCTTCCTTAAAATTTGGGTCATCCTTATACATTTCTTTAAGGTTATCAAAACCCAAAGTCTTGATTCTGAATTCCTGCATAAGAAAACATTTCCTGCTCAAAGCATCAACAAATTTGTTAGAAGTTCCAGAAATATGCTTGATTACAAAAGTAAAATTCTGCATGAATTCAACCCATTTAACATGTTTTTGGTTCAACTTCTCCTGTTGAGTCACGAATTGTAAAGCATGATTATCACCGTACAAAACAAACTCTTTGGGAACCAAATAATGTCTCCATTTTTTTAGTGCTTGTATGACTACATAAAATTCTTTGTCATATGTTGAGTACTTGATCTTCACTTCATTCATTTTTTCACTGAAGTATGCAATCGGCCTATCATCTTGGCTCAAGACCGCTCCAATTGCAAATCCACTTGCATTACACTTGACCTGGAATGTCTTGCTAAAATCCGACAAAACTAGAATTGGTTGTTCCATGATCTTCTTCTTCAGCAGATTGAAGCTCTTCTCTGCTTCTTCTGTCCAGTGAAAATATTTGTGTCTTTTCTTCACCGTGTCCATCATTGGTGCACTAATTCCACTAAAGTTTCAAATTAATTTCTTGTAGAAACTTGCCAAACCACGGAATCTTCGAACTTCAAACACGCTCTTCGACGATGGCCAATTCTTAATTGCATCCACCTTTTCGGGATCCATCTTCAACTCATTCGTAGAGATAACAAAACCCAAATAAATGAGTTCTGTCCTCATAAATGATGATTTCTTCATATTAATCAGCAATTTCTCTTGCTGTAATATCTTCATCACTGTAGCTAAATGCTTTAAATTCTCTGCTTCTATCTTGCTGAAAATTAATATATCGTCAAGATATACAATGACTAATTTCCCTATGAAATCCTTCAGGGCTTTGTTCATCAATATCATGAAAGTACTGGGTGAATTTGTTAAGCCAAACAGAATAACAAGCCATTCATATAGCCCCTCATTCGTCTTGAATGCTGTCTTCCATTCATCACCTTCTCTCATGCGAATTTGATGATACCCGCTTTTCAAATCAATCTTTGAAAAAAATATTGCTCCACTCAAGCAATCCATCAAGTCATCCATCCTTGGTAATGGAAATCTGTATCTGATGGTAATCTTATTGATCACCCTTGAGTCTATAAACATTCTCCAGCCTCCGTCCTTCTTTGGGTTGAGCACTGTCGGAACAACGCATGGACTCAAGCTCTCCCGAATCAATCCTTTGTCCATTAAGTCCTAGACTTGTCTCTTGACTTCCTCATTTTCTTGCGGTGTCAACATGTACACGAATTTGTTTGGTAAACTAGCTCCAGGTATAAGGTCGATATGATGGCTTATAATCCTGATAGGTGAAAACGAACAAGGTAGTTCACCCACTACTATATCAGCAAACTCTTCCAGCAACTCCTAGATTTCTTTTGGTAGATTATCTATCCTCTTACTAGTCAAAACAATTCTGGGCTTCTTGACCACAATAAATTGTGTGTCTTCCTTCTTCTTAACCTCATTAAGAAGTTCCTTCCCACTCATGAGAAGTAAAGTGTTGCTCACCTCTATTTTCACCCCTTGGTTTTTAATCGACAACAACATGTGAGTCCTCCCATTCTTCTCCAGGATGTATGTGTTCTTTCTCCCATCATGAATCATGTTCCTATCATATTGCCATGGTCTACCCAGCAATAGATGACAAACATCCATGGGAATGACATCACATAATATTTCATCCTTATATCCTCCTATCTTAAATTCAACTAAACATTGTTTAGTGACATTTACCTGATGTCCTTTTTGTATCCACGAAACTCTGTATGGGATTGGATGTACGATAGTCTCCAGCTCCAGCTTTTCTACCATCTCTGTAGATACGAGATTGTCTGTGCTACTGCTGTCCACTATGACTTTGCATAATCTGTCCTTAGTTTTGCAAGAAGTACGAAACATACTGTTTCTTTGGGCTAGGTTCTCTGCTTCCTTCTCTAATTTTAAGAGAACTTTCCTCATCATCAAGGATCTTCCGCCCTCAACATATTCTTCCTCAAAATTTCGTCCTTGAGCTTCAACAATGTGAGTCTCACCACCATATTTTTTCTTATCTGGACACTCATAGGATTTATGTTCGATATTTCCACAGACAAAGCATTTTACTTCACTTCCTCTGCCTCTTCCTCTTCCTCTGGTTCGAGGAAAAGTATTTCTATCAGCATACTGCCCTCTCTGTGAGATTCCTCCTCTCTCATGTCGAGTTTGAGGTTTCTTCCCCTCTTCTTTAGGCTTCTGATTCCTGTCTTGCACAATTGTTTTTCCTTTGGCTTGACTTCTACCTCGACTTCCTTGGCCTTGCTTCTAGCTCAGCTTCTCTTCATCTTTCAGAGCCATCTGATAAGAATCTTCTATAGTCCAAAGGGTCATCATGCACATCTCATATTGAATGTCATATCGTAGGCCATTCATGTATCTGACAACCTTTTCATCATCACTTTATCGATGACCTGCTCTGATGTTTATTTTGTAGAACTCTTCAGTGTATTCTTTTACTGACATCAAATTCTGTCTTAAATTCTACATCCTCCAAAACATAGTGATTTGATAATCCTTGGGTATGAATTTGGCTTTCATCTTTGCAACCATTCTATCCTAGCTTTTAATTTTCTGTTTGCCTTTGTAGCGTCTGTCAGCTTGTAGTTCATCCCACCATAGTGCTGCATGCCCTTTAAGTCTAGTAATGACATGTTTGACTTTCTTGTCTTCCTCGACATCCTCATAGTCAAAGTATTTATCTAGAGCTCTAATCCAATCTAGAAGTTCTTCAGCATCCAGGCTTCCCTCATACATGGGAATTTCCATTTTTTCTCTGGCACCTATCCTTGCAACAACCTTGAATAGGTGTTCATCTGCAACATCTTCAACTACTACTTCTTCTCCTTTGTTTCCAACTTCATTTTCACTTTCAGCTTCGCTGATATCCCCAGCGTCAACTGTGCGCCTCTGTGCTGTCTCCATGGCATCAAGCCTGGCACATAACTCACACATTTCTCTTTCCATGGTTGGATTAGGCATTGGCCTATCTCTTCTCCTCGGTGGCATGGCTGTAAAATGTTCCTCTTTTCTCTGCTACAGAAAACAAAGACTTGTTCTATGCTATAATACCAAATGGTGCAGACCCCGACCCTCGGGCCAAGATCCATGCAGGATCATTCTAAAATTCCCTTGAGCTGAAGTGGCTCCTTTGATTCCCGTTGGAACCTTCAATGAATCCACAGGTCCTTTGTAAAAAATTTCCCTACGTAACTTGACACTAGGCGTGAGCTTTTTCTTCTCCAAGCGACCATGACCTTGTCTTAGCACAAGTGTCTTTCGCAACTTGTGTGTTCGCGAGTCGAAGACCCTCAACTTTTCTTCACCAAATGCCGATACCCGAGATGTGATGGGGTATGGCTCCTTCCTTGACAGGGCCCTCCACGTGTAACCGTCGGCTAGGGATAAATACTAATGCCTCTTCGCAACTCGCAACCTCACGGGTTGGAGTGTTGAACTTTGGCACTCTCCTTTTGCGAAACTCCGAGAGGCAATGATTGACTTCCTTTTGCACTTCTCACAACTTGCAATCTCACGATTGGAGTGTTGAGCCTTCGTACTCCTCCTTTGTGAAAACCCGAGAGGTGATGGGTCAACTGTGGGTTGACTCCTTCAATGTGGCAAGTACATGCCACATGTCATCGCTTATGCCTTTCTCTGGGAGTTATTTTTTCATGCCACCTATCAACCTTGTGGCCCCCACTTGATGGATGTGTCACGCATTCACATGAGCCCTCGGTTCTCAACACTTCATGATCTCACATGTTGAAAAGAAAATCTTTCAAACCTCGAGTCTCTGGTACGCGATAGCTCTGCAGGGTTCTGATCCAACGATTCTCCCGTGCCTTGGATCCAATGGTTGTTCCTGCTCCTCTCTACTTGAAAGTTCGCACAACCAAATAATTTGGTCTATCTTCGAACTCATGATATGCGATACCCCACAAAGATTTAGAGCTGATGGTTCTCCCGTGGCTTGGATCCAACGATCTGGATCTCTTCCTCCCTTCTCGCAACTTGGAACTTCGCGACTTCAAGAGTTTGTTCTTCCACTTCCAAATTCATGAACCCTGAGTTCACGAAATGATCCGACGACCCAAACTGACCACGATCGATGGTCCTCATTGATCCTTGACACCAACGTATGGGTTTGTTCGGCCCTTATCCACCCTGCAACTCCTTTGGATCCTACAGTCCTCTCAACTTCATGAATTCTCCATTGAGAATACTGACCATTCGATTCCTTTCTCTGAATCTCTGTGAAATGAACCAATGTTCTTTCCCTGAAACTTAACCTTCTGTGCGATGATTTCTCTTCCTCGTACTCTTGAGATTTAACTTGTAAACTTGGGTCTCTAAAATGACTCCTGCACGTGCTCCTTGCAGCAATATTTCAAATACTCCTAGGTATTTGATCTTTCGACTCTGTGCACTTCTTGCAACAATAGTCCTTCAACATTTCAACCTTAGTTGATAAGTTCTAAGGCCTTGATTAGCTTGCGCACACCTTGAATGACTTCTGTGCTTCACCTGCACTTCTGTTGGAATGAGAAAAACGGTATCCCTCCTGAGCTTTCCGAGATAAAACTCAGAACCCTTGTCAACGCACACCTTGCGGACATTTCACTGCACTACTTGTAGGAACTCTCTCAGGATAAGAAACAATCGAAACTCATTCTCTTTCTCTCCCAGACTTAAAACATTCAATATGAAATCATACATACACATCATAGCCTCATAAAAAATGCATAACAGAGAGATTAAAACAACCATAAACATACCATTCACCATGTATAAACATAAAACATCTTAACACCATGAAATCTGATTCAAAGCTTCATATATTAATTCGAAGCTCCTGTACATGGGTTCTTCTTTTCAGCTCTCTGCTACAACTCTCTTCTCCTTCTCTATGGTAATGATACAACCATTACTATGATACAAAGGAAAGGGTGTCTATATCTGTTCTCCCTCCTACACTCTATCTGTCTAATCTATGAATTCAAATCTACCTACTTTCATTAACTGGGCTTAAATGCCTTTTACATTGACAGATGAGAGCAAATCGCTCAAGATCTGTTTATAACATGCAAGTATGTTTCCCTTAACTACTGCATTAACATCTATTCATTAATATTTCAAAAACATTTCAACATGTGCAAAATGTGTGTTGCGCTCCTCCAG
>ML801090.1:0-19921 GCA_009831015.1 Picea engelmannii
TGGTCTCCCATTCAACTCAAGATCTCAAATCAATACAAGATATATCCCATTGGTAAACTGGAGAAGGTTGAAGTTAACATTGATGGGGTAAAAACAAATGCATATTTTGAAGTAATCGAGATTATGGATGATTCCGACCCCTATTGATACATTCTTGTAATTGAATCAGAATTTGATAACAATGTCGTACTAAATATGAAGTATAGACATATGTCCTTTGATATGGATACCCTACACATCATTTTTTTGCGGGATCTAGTTGAGGATGAAAGATAAAATGAACCAACAAATGAAGATGCACAAATCTTGATCATTGAGAATATATACAACATGATAGGGTGCAAGGAGGATTATGTAAACCCAACAGCCAATGGAAAGATGATATGGAGGAGTGTATGTTCATATGACATAGACTCAAAGTATGTGATGACAGAATGCCATAATAATCTATATGAATTAGGATATGTGCACGAATCACCAAAACAATGCATTGGATTGGAATGGAGTTGTGTGACATATCAAGGTTTTATGGGATAGACTAGGTAGATGCATTTATATCACAAATGGAAGATGGTGTGCCTAATGCCTAGAGGATTTAGGCCATGGATGCGTTAGTGAGGGGAACATCTGCGTGTTGTTGGGTGATGCATCATGCAAACTTAGAGGACTAGGTGAGGGTGGTACATTGTATCAGAGTAAGGTTCCAGTCCCCGAATGAATTTGAATTGGTAAGAAGGTGCAAGGGGATAGAGTATGCCCAGGAACACATTTTCTTTTGTGAGCGACATTAGAAAAATAAGCATATCCCTCAAGTTGAGTGGGTCCATATATTTTTCCACACTATGGATATTGTCCCAAAAAGTTGGTACATCTAGGAGGATACTAGGAGGTAGACTAGGGATTGAGAAAAAGTAAGTAATCGATTCTATGCAAAATTAAAGTTTATGTTTGAGGTGTATATGTAGATATATATTCTATTGAATATCAAGAAGTTTATATTTGATTGACAACCTAGAGATCCCATGTAGAAGGTAGTCTGTGCCTATCACAAGATAATGGTGAAATTAAATCAACCAATATAATGCTGGAAGGTAGATAGTAGTGGTGCATAGGAAGAGGACCCTCATAACAGATAGATCAATGAAATCAAGGGCGAGCATGCATTTCAAGGGAAGACCTCTAGTAGCACTACACTAGATTATACACGACCATTAAGGAAAAAAACACATAACATCAACATAGAATAGGTGTTGAAGCTGGTGATTAATGGAATCGAGAAACAATGACACAAGTGGTGGAATTGCTAAAATAATATGAGGACATGATTTCGAGAAGTTTTTATGAGATGAATGGTATCACAGGATCCCTAGGAGAGATGAAAATATAGCTGAAATTCGATGCCAAACTAGTCAAGAAGTGACCATATCAATTGAATCCAAAATATAAAGAAAATGTGTGCAAAGAAATGGATTACATGCTAGATGTAGAGATCATTATCCCGGTGGAAGAATATGAATGGATCAACCCAATAGTAGTGCAACCAAAGAATATGGGTGATCTAAGGATTTGTGTATACTTGTCGAGCCTCAATGCAACTTGCGTGCATGAACCATTTCCTGCACCATTTATAAACAAAATTTTGGAGAATATAGGTGGGAATGAAGCTTATTAATTCATGGATGGATTTTTAGGTTACCACCAAGTGTGCATCATAGAGGAAGGCATAGTCAAGACAATGTTTGTGATAGAGTGGGGCTGATTTGCATACACCATGATTCCATTTGGCCTAAAGATTGCACCTACAATGTTCTCAAGGATTGTTGTCATAGATTGTAAGGAGTTCATGCACACATTTTTGGAAGTATACTTAGATGATTGTATGGTGTTCATCTTGCTCAAAGAGCATATGCAAGTATTATGGTTGATTTTGGACACATGTAGATAGTTACAGATCTCTTTAAATCTAAAACATTGTATCTTCTCTGCATTGTTTGAGAATCTATTGGGACATGTCATCTACAAGGAAGGCTTGTTATTTGATCAAGAAAATATTGCAGTGATTGTGGATATGTTAGCCCCAACCTCTGTAAGAGATTTGAGTGTAACCTTGGGACATACAGGGTATTATATATAGTTCATATGGAGCTATGTAAATGTTGTTGCACTTTTGGAGAAGCTATTGTGCAAGGATACCAAGTATGCATGGACACATTAATTCCAGGAGGTGTTGGACACACTGAAGGAGAGATTAGTGACTACGTCGATCCTTATATTTCTAGATTGGACCAGAATATTCCATGTACATGTGGATGTGTCATCCATTGCACTTGGTACAGTGATTGCACAACCAGGAGAGGATAATATTGATCATCCCATATACTTTTCCAACATAAAGTTGTTCAACTTTGAAAGAAACATAAAGTTGGTGATGGTCTATGCCTTGTAGAAATTTAGACACTACTTACTCAACACTTTGTTCAAGTTTTTCACCGATCATTCAATGCTCAAATACTTGGTGAACAATCTAAAGTTGGGGGGGAGGATATGCCGATGGTTTTTACTCTTCTATTATTGAGTTTGAAGTGGTGGTCAAACCCGACAAGCACAATGTGGGGCATGATCATTTCTCAAGGATAGAGTTAGGGGAAGTTGGAGGCAATCTGGATGATGACTTACTTGACACACAACTCTTTAGGGTTGAGGCATTGCCAAATCAACTTGTAGAGAATGTGGCATACCTTACATTAGGCAAGGTTCCAAAATAACATATCTAGGCACAACACCGACAACTAGTAACTTGGAGCACTAATTACCAATTGATTGAAGGGAAATTATACAAAATCGATGTTGATGGGATCCCGCACATGTGTGTTGGAGGATGAGCGTAAAATTGTGCTCTATGTGGCACACAAATCCATTTTCGGTGGAAATAATGCAAGGAAGGAAACTGCGTGAACAATGTTGCATGCGAGATTATGGTGGCCATCACTATTTGAATAATCTAAGGATTATTATAAGTGCTGCAACATTTTCCAATGGATTAGAAATCCATCAAGGCGAGATGAACTTCCACTCTTTCTAGTCATCATGATAGAGCCATTTGAGAAGTGGGAAATTGACTTTGTAGGCCTGATCAACCCCCAAATGCATAGAACTAGTGCAAGGTCTACTGTCATTGTGATAGAATACTTGACCCGCCATGTACAATTTGCACTAGTCAAGGATTGTATTGCAGAGACTGCCATGTGATTTATTTTTGAGAACATTATCACTAGGTTTGGATGCCCGAAGATACTGAAGAGAAATAAAGGTGCACACCTCTTGAATGACACCATCCGTGCACTAAATCAAGAGTTCACGACCCATCATTAGAAGAGCACACCATATCATCCATAGGCCATTGGTGCTATCAAAGCATTCAACAAGATATTGGAGCATGCACTGACCAAGGTATGCAATGTATAATGCGATGATTGGGATCAACAAAGTATAGCAATATTGTGGGCATATAGAACTACCAGCAAGAGATTGAATAAACACATTCCATTAATATTATTCTATGGAAAAAAATGATAATGCCATTATAATTTGTGGTACCAGTTATCATAGAATTCCGCACTTATGTGAAGCCCTCACACAGTGATAATCTTGTGTAACAATCAAAAGTATATGCCACTATCACCTAGGTAAGTACTTACTTCTTTTTAGTTAAGGACGGGTCCAACACAAGGGAGGATTCCTTGATGACCTCAAGGGATCCTATAACAAGATTAGCCAAGCCTATGGCCCCCTATTTTGGTTACCTCAAAAGGACAAGCTAGGTCTAGGAAAATGTGAAAGGTTAATGAGATTTTGGATAAGGTAATTGGTTTACATGAGTAAGACAATCCATATAATTACAATTACCAAGTCTAACACATGAATAATCACCCTCATAACACTAGCTATTAAGTAAGAAGGTTGTTGTAGAAAAAATGTAGCAGTAAACAATGATTATACCAACCAAGAATGTTTTGTAACAACAACAATAAACCTTTAAAAAATGTAAATAAAATATTTAAATATAGTCCTCAACAAGTGGAATAATATTCAAGTGTTCAACAATGATCTTAATCTTCTTAAACCACAATACGAAGAAAGTCTTAAGTAATCCAATTAATCCCTAATGTCCATAGAAAACATTTATAACAACAACAATAAGTTTACTTAGATTGCTAAATGTTAGACTTTCATAAGCATGACAACAACATGTCAAACCTAATATACTAAAGCATTTTCAAAGAGATAGGGTTTTAAGAGGGTTGTATCACTTGCAAATACTATACTATTGTCGTTTTCTCTTTGGAAAATGGAGACAAGCAACACCATCAATTAGATAGCCAAGAAGAGATGAGAATTTCAAACCCTAGGGATAAATCCTTATAGGCCTACGATCAAACTCAAAAGACAAACCCTTGAGTTTATGGCCTTATAAACCCTAGGTGCCGTCTATTTCTTCTAAGACATATATCTTGAATATTCAAGTGAACCAGGTCAAATTCTAAGGTTTATGGCCTTACAAACCCTAGATCTTGAGCTAGCCAAGACAAATCCATAGGGGAATAAATACTTTTAATCCCTATAACTAGGTCTTAGATTCTTCAAAAAACAAGATGAATGAAATGAGGAGGGGGATAAAGACTTATAATCCCTCCTAGGGTTTCAAGTAAGAACAAGGTAGCATGCAACAAACTTACAATATAACATTCATAACAATATACCATGAAAAAACATTTAAAATTGACAAAGAAAACTTACTCAGCCAAGTTGAAATGCATGAGGAAACCCTATCTCAAGATAATCCACCAATAATAAGATAAAGCATCCACACGGTTCTCCTTTCAAAAGTGCACACTAGTTCTCCATAGCAAAAGGTAAGATAATAGAGCAGTATAAGTTATAGAGTCACAAGTGATGAGTGATGATTTTATAAAATGGAGTGCTCCCTCTATATATATGAGGTAACCAAGCACACATGTCCACATGAAATCCTAAAACAACAATAAAACCATGATGTAAGTGGGGTCGGGCCCTCAAGTAGCCTCTAACAATTGATAATTATGATATAACATCAAAATAAGCAGTCCAAAGCCACACATGTGGGTGATGTCATGCCGTGGGAAGGTGTAGAAAGGCCTCCAAAGGCCATGTCTCATCATCAAGGTGCCAAGTATGGAGGAAGGTGACCTCTCCTCATGAAAGGTCATGTCTCATTATCAAAGACCCCCAACTCATCAAAATGGTGCCCCAATGAAAAGCAAGCCCTAATCCATTCATCCATATTATTTTTGGAACAAAATGAAAGCATAGATATTACAATGAAATACACATAAAATTTTCTAGAAATAGAGAAATGCAACAATACATGATTTCTATTAATGGAAGAAATGTACAGAGATTGTAAAAATATAGAGTGCAAGACTCGCTAGAATGGTGGCAGCTTTATCTCTGAGAAGAGATGTGACAACTATGCTCATTCACAAGAAGATGATTACAATGAGGCTCTGAAGGCCTTTTTATGATAAACATGAATGCAAAAACCCTAGACATCCAAAAACCTAACCCTAGAAGATGAAGCACCAAAATTTGTGTGGGCTCCATTGGGGTAAGTTAGAACATTAAATTCCCGGGGTCGTTACTTTTGCATACGATCTTTGTTTTAGGCACGTGATAGCCCATTGGAAATATCTTTTAGAGAACTACACATTATGCCATCAAACTTTGACTCCATCTATAGTTTGACTGTGGAAAGCCAAGAAAACACTGTTTAGAGCCCCAAAATGACCCTATAAGTACAAAAATATGTGCTGAAATGAAAACTTCCAAAATAAGCCAGTTGGAATAGGTGGGCGACCACCAATATCCACTTGGATGCTGTGTAGGGATTCATGTCAACCCCGTAAGTGCAGAACCCACAGTTACAAAGAAATTTCTCGATTACATAGAAACGTGTTGCACTGAAAAATGTCAAGATGAGCCAGTTAGAATTTGGAACAGGTGTATGGACACCAATATCCACCTGGATCAATCCTCCCCCCTTAGGAAGCAATGGTGTCCATTGCGTTGAGTGCCTGAGGAAGAGGGCAATAATTTTTTGAATCTAAATCTTGGTGAGTTGCGTGCCTTATTGGAGAAGTTCGCTACTTGGTCTGTGGAAGGATGTCACGAACCTTTTGCTAGTGGGGTTGAATCTATTCCACCAACCTATTGTCTCTGGGCTTGACGGGGCATTGTGTATGCACCATTATAGGTGAAGAAAAAATATCTTCTTTCTCTTATGCAATCTGCTTCTGCTAGATAGAAGGTGTTGAGGATGTAGTGGTTGTACTGGCCTTATGTGCATCCTTTGAACATACTGTGAAGAGGATGAATTTTGCAGTATGAGAGATTACACTGTGGCACTGTTTTGGTGGAACAATAGTCAGAACTACCTCTGATATCTTGTAGAGATGACCCCCCAGAGTAATAATGAGACTACAGGGTCGAGACTCATAAACAACATGACATTTCCACATATATGGTTTTCCCCAAACAACATCACAGACATCAATAGGGGAAACATCACACACTACCTCATCCTTGAAGGGATAGATGTCATAGGACATGCGACACTGCTAGCTGACACATGGATGTCGTCCCTGATGAAGCCACCCGATATTGTATGGCTACGGGTGTGGTGTTGTTGACAACCCCAACTATTTGATGACATCAACCGATATGAGGTTCTTCTCGCTACTGCTATCAACAATGAAATGCAATAGGGTCCCCTTCAACCACACCTATGAATGGAAGAGGCGCTCCCCCTCTTCATGATCTATTGGTTCTTCTGGTTGAATTTTTGTGTTCACAATAGTAGTAGTAGGGTCTGTGTCAATGATCTGCCAACTTTCAATATTTTCTGGATTAGATTCTAAATCAGGGTTCGACTCCTTGTATTTGACCTCGACCACCAATGATTGTTTCAAGTGACATTCATCGGTGTTGTGCCAGGGGATTTTGTGGAATTCACACCACTTCTTGGTGTCATTCTTCGTCTTTACTTTACCCTTCTTTTCCTGTGTCTTGGATTGGTGGTTAGAAGTTTGTTGGTTAGGGTCATTTTTAACATGCTTTGGTTGTTTCATATTTGCAGACCTAAACTCCCATTTGTTCTAGTGCCTAAATTTCTACTCTATTTTGATACCACATCGATAGGCAAATTCCAATGATGATATGTTTAGGAAATCCATTTCGGTTTGGATGTACCTATGCAGAGTGCCATGGTATTTCAGAACCAGATGCCACTTGGAGTCTTTGATACCCATCTTGGTGTGCAAGGTATGGAAAGTATTTATGAAATCCAACAATGTTTGGCTATTCTCTTGCCGCAGTGTGGTCCATCTCATGTATTGGTCTTCATAGTTATCAACATGGTAGTATTGTTCCTTGATCGCATCCACAAAAAAATACCAAGTGGGCTCGACCCCATATATTCCAGATTCCTCTGTGGAACTTTGCTCCTAGTAAGTTTCCCACCAATTTTTGACACGGGGGAGAGCCTTGAGGAGTGCGAAGGTGATCTTTTCCTTGTCGGAAAATTGTGAACAAATAAATAACCTTCTAGCAGATTCAACCATTTTTCTAAGGCATCCACATCTATCTGACCTTCAAATATGTGAATATCAAAATTAGCTTGTACCTTGAAGGGAGAGGTTCCTCCAAAGTGGCCTTGATGAAGATGCACCTGTTGCTATCGACATGCATTGAAGGATGTGGAAACAATTCTCCATCATTTCATCCCTTTGTCGCACGAGAGCATGCTCAAGCAACAGGTTAATAGAATCTTATGCTCTGTCGTTTTTATTTTCTGCCACCATAGAGGGTTTCTTGGGAACGCGAGAACAATTTTCCTCAAGAGACACAAGATTGAGACCCAACTTGCTATACTCGGACCTCATCGGGGACATGCACTGAAAAACGATCAAGAGCAGCCTGCTCTGATACCAATGATCCATATTATTTTCAGAATGAAATGAAAGCAGAGATATTACAATGAAATACACATAAAAATTTCCAGAAATAGAGAAATACATTAAGACATGATCTCTATTAATGGAATAAATGTACAGAGACTGTGAAAATACAGAGTGCAAGACTCGCTAGAATGGTGGCAACTTTATCTTTGAGAAGAGATGTGACAGTTACGCTCATTCGCAAGAATATGATTACAATGAGGCTCTAAAGGCCTTTTTATGATAAACATGAATACCAAAACCCTAGAAATCCAAAAATCTAACCCCAGGAGATGAAGTGCCAAAAGTCATGTGGGCCCCATTGGGGTAAGTTAGTACAATAACTTCTCGGGGCGGTAACTTTTGCATACGATCTCCGTTTTAGACGCGTAATAGCCCGTTGGAAAGGTCTTTTAGAGAACTATGCATTATGCCATCAAAATTTGACTTTGTCTACAATTTTACTATGGAAAGACAAAAAAACATTGTTTAGAGCCCCAAAACGGCCCTAGAAGTACAAAAAGATGTACTAACATGAAAACTTCCAAAATAATCCAGTTGGAATAGGTGAACAACCACCAATATCCACCTGGATTCTGTGTAGGTCTTCATGACAGCCCAGTAAATGAAGAACCCACAATTACAAAGAAATTTCCACATTATATAGAAACGTGCTAAACTGAAAACTATCAAGATGAGCCAGTTGGAATTTAGAATAGGTGGGTGGCCACCAATATCCACTTGGATCATCCATTATGTCATCAACCATATGCTCAATATACAAGATAAAAAGAACAATGTCCAAGTTGGAATGAAGGTTTATATCATCTATGCATTGTATCCAATCACATGTTAGTGCAACATCCTCCATCGAATGTCTGATAACCTTTGGGCATAATGCCCTAAGGTGTGGGATTCTTTCCCATATATGTGTCAACATGACTATATATATAAAGTAAAATCTCATCTGCCCATTGTCCAACGTCCAAGAGGTGTGAGAGCCTGCATCAGAGAGATCCAAGTCATAAAGTGGCCCAATGCTCTGCATCACACATGCTATGTCCTGCATGAAGTGCACAATGTCCTGAGTGAAATCATAGGGATGTCCTCTAAAGACCATGTCAAGTGCACCCAAGTCATTCAAAACGTTGCAATCAAGTCAAACTAACGATCACAAGGGGAAATAGTCTTTAGAATCATGCAAAGTAAGCCATCTATTAATTTACAAAATCCAAATGAACAACTCTAATTGGGTATCCCTTCGAAACTTCACATTCGCTTAAGAATATATGTAATTTGGAAATTTTAAGTATGGGAGGACCATCAAAAGATCCTATTAGGTGTGCTAGTACCCAAGTAGAGAGATATTTCTTGGAAGGACCTATCAAAGATATGTAATGAATGTGAGGTGGTTATGGGGTTTACTTTTGGGCATGCAAGACAATGTATGGGATCACCTCCATGAGTGCCTTTGTAAAGGGTGTTCTTGGTGCTTGAGTTATCCTTTCCTTGGTGATTTTTTCTTTCCAACCCCTTATTTTCATTCCTTAAAAAGGTTTCAAGCATTTATTAACACTTCTTTTGATTTTTTATTCGAGATGTATTTAATTTCCTCATTATCCCATTTATTTATTTGTTATTGTCCAAATACAATTTACCTTTGGGCCTTTATCTCCTTCTTCTCATGAGAGAATGAGGTACATTCCTTTTTGGTGTACATATAACCACATTACCCAAAAGGTGGGAAAATGGAAGGATCAAGGATAGGAAAGTGGTAAGTATGACTGAGAATGGTATGGTACCCATTTCAAGGAACCAACAATAGTACCCCTTTTCCTAGGAATGACAACATGAGACTAGGATTCTTAGGATCACCACCAAGGTGTGCTATAGTGGGAAAACCCCTCTACGGACTACACTAGGGTTCTAAAATGTAGGCAGAGCTAACCGTCTACAGTCTCCTACTTTTTATCAAATATCTCGACATTAACCCACAATAATACATAGAAGACAAAGTATAGGTATCCAATAGACATTCCTTAAACTCCGCGTCCGGTGTCGATCCCTTTACGCTTGGTTTTTTCCTGACTGCGAGTCTCCTCCCAAGGCTGACCTGCATTCACCGAAAGACAAACAAGAAACTACAAGCATGCATTCTATATATGGATTAGTGGGTTAGACATCATAATCAAGATATGTAAAAAAATCATGAAGATTTAAGACGTCATTTGGCGGGACGAAAAAAGTACTTCTTTATATTAATCTCAAAAAAGTCGTTTACAACATGAGACCGAAACTGCTCCTCGAACTTGGTCTTGGGATCCTTTTCACCATGCACCAACTGCTTCCACATGTTCTTCTCATCTTCAGTTTTGTCTAGGGAAATGGCAAGGATTTGTAAAGGAGGAAGATGGCATTCTGGCTCAACTCACAATGTGGTTGAAAAATATTGGGGCAATGGGGGAATATTGAAATGGGCAGAGTTTCTATGCTCTCGTGCTTCTCTTTGGAATGGGGCCCCAACACCTTCTTTTATAGGCCAAAATAGATAGTAACAGTTGGGGTGATTGGCTATGGGCGGTCATTTTTTGCGATTTTTTGTGAGTGTACGTGAGATTTAGTGGTTCAACAAGCATGTGTACATGGGAAATAGTGGTGTAGGGCACTTACACATTCAAAACAATGGTTTTTAGAAGAATTGTTCAATGATGGATTGGCAAAGATAACAAGTAAGATGGTCTTATGCCAGGTATGCATGTCTGGTGCAGTTTAGGGTTATAACAGATGCCCCCTAATGTGTGAGGTCAAAAGAGCATCTGATGGCCAAAATACATTACAAATATTCACCAATGTACAGAGCAAGTGAGCCTAGGGACCAGAGTTCGGGAGGTGCCATCTGCAAAATAACAATTTGTCTCACCGAGGTGGGCATACCCATGCTCGTGATGAAATAAAATCATGGTTGCCAATCAAATACATTGCAAATCCATGTCATATAACTATATAAAGTGTAGCCACGAGTAGTACACAATGGATCTACATCTCAAAATCAAAATATATACATGTATATTATCCATCTTCAATAAGCCATTGATGCCTGATGGCTGGAGATGAGGTCTTCAGAGCTCGAGCAATAACTTCAAAATCTTCAAAATTCAGGTAGGAGTGTAATATCAGTGTATGACTTCACTACCCAAAGGTATTTGATGGCTTGTCAGGAACAAACAAGAGGATCTTGATGATCAGGCAGAGAAATTCATGGATTTTGAGCAAGGTCTTGATGGGACTTGTGGGGTGATCGAGAATGAGGGCAAGAGACAAACTGCAGAAGGGCCGACTCAAGTTTAGTACAAATTCCCTTGGACAAAAGCATGACAAAAGATGACACTTAGGAAGCATGGTATTGACATAAGTTCATGATGCATGAGGCAAGGTGAACTCTCAAAATGTTTGGAAGGATAACCAAATGGAGAAGGACACAACTCTATGTAGTGAGAACAACTTCCTAAGGTCATATTGAATCCTAGAGCTTGATGAACAAACGAAATGATTTTCTTTGTCCAAGGGAAACTCATTGTGCTGTCAACAAAAAGAAAATACTTTTCCCTTCCTCTTTTTGGGGCATATTTGATTTTTTTGTCTTTTTCAATAGTTTTTGAAAGCTTGGAAAAGAGTAAAAGAATGTTATGTTAAAAAGGAGGAATGAGTGTTGCAGACATACTCGTTCCAAGCACAAGGAACACACTGATGCTCAAAGCAAGAGGACATATGCAGGAAAAAGACACTCGGAAAAAATCCTCCATGGGTCAAGGTGTCAAGATGCAAAGGGAAAATGATACAAGGCTTTCATATAAGGCATGCTTCAAATGGTTCAGTTGAGAGCAACATGGAACCAACATTAGGCCAAATATGCGGGGATGCAAATGCGATTAATAAGACACAATGACAACGTCCTTCAATGTAATTTTAATGAGCCTAGAGAAAGTAAGCTCGACGAGTTTTCATTTTTAAACAGTCTGAAAAAGAGTAAAAGGAGACTCCACTGGGGTACCTTTTTCGAAGGTAGTCTAGTTGACTCAAAAAGGGATAAACTATCACCGAACATACGTCTATTCAAAATCATTTTAACAAGTGTGACAAAGACAAGATCACTCGACAATCTTTTCATATTTAAGGAGTCTGAAAAGAGCTTAACTATGGACTCCGTAAGGGATGTTCTTCTGGACCAATTTAACGAGTGTGAAGAAACAAGGTCACTCGACCATCTTTTCAATTTTAGGGAGTCTGAAAAGAGCTTAACTATGGACTCTGTGGGGGTTCCTTTTTCATAAATTTAGTCCCTCAGGCCCGAAAAAGGGTTAAATCTATACCTGAGATTACTCTTCTAGAGAACCAAGGCTCTTAGAGTATACCTTTGTTCGTACATTTGACCATCCAGACCGAGAAAGGGGTAAACTACCACCGGACAAACGTGCCTTCGAATTTTAGTTTGGCGAGAGTGAAGGGAAACAAGATCACTTGACAATCTTTTCATGTTTAGAGGGTCTGAAAAAGGCTTAAAAAAAGACCCGTTGTGTTTTGGGAGTCCCGAGGGTGAGGTCAAGAGTGATAATGAATCATGCAAGTGAGGTTCAAACTCGTAATTAGGGACAACTAACAAGGACTCTCGAGCCTATGATCATTAACAACGACATGGACATCAAAATGCAACCAGGATCTACCTAGGGAATCCATGTGAAGGTAGGCTCTACCACTAAATTACGACACTTCTAGAGTAGGAGTGAGGGTTCCGTGTCACAATTTGGTGGGATCGATCCTATGGCAAAGCAAAAAATGACAACGAGGTGCAACAAGTGGAGGTGGAATCCTATCTTACATGCACAAAGTTGGAAAAACGACTTTTTACCAAAAGACCTTAAAAAATGACCCAACTCTCAAAAACAATTCCCAAATATCCAAAGTAACACTTATTGTAACATCCCCCGAGAAACTCAAGAACCATAGTAAACGATTTCCAAGCTAGAAAAAATGACAAAAGGGTCCAAAAAATGACAAAAAGGGGCCAAAAAGTCTATAAATAGAATGCTGGCAGCTCATTATCACCATTGTAATTTGAGAATTGACCAAAAGTAAAAAACACCCCTTTGTCGAAAGAGTTGATTCTGGGAGGTTCAATGCATGAAACAAACTTCCGCTTGGACCAAGCAAGTACAAACTAGCCCCTCTTGCATTTCCATCCTTCATTTTTGCATTTATTTTTGTTTTTTTGGGGGGCACTGACCTTTTAAGAGGCCAACTCTGCGTGTACGCGGGCTGTCCAAGCCCAGCCCACATACACCCTAAAAAAAGTGGAAAAAATGAAGAGGCAAGAGTTAACTCTCCAAACTTTGGCATTTTGCAGGATGTATGTTCATTGGAGAGAGAGGGAAAATGAGGACATTAATTTTTTGGTCTCAGAGGACCCTACTGCTATCACCGTTTTATCACAATGCGGGTTGTTAAAGTTCTTCCAGTGTTCGTTTATGAGGGCACAACCCAGGTTGATGAATGCTTTGATAGATTACTAGCATTCTGAAGCAAAGACATTCATGCTCGAGGGGAATTCATTGAATGACTGAAAACATTTACTTTCTGACTGGTCTCTCGAGGAGAGGGGATCCAGTCAACTTGCGTACTTTTCCCCTCGGGCCTCACAACATTGAGGAGTTGATTGGACTCCATTGCGAGGCCGGTACTGAGAAAGTAGGTTCTCAAGTGCCTATACATAAGATCAACGACCTATCACTCAAAGTGATAGTTCTACTCATCGGGTGGATCACTGGATCCAAAACTTTGCATCAAGCTTCTCGGGCGCACATGCATTGTGCAGTACAATGCTTAAATGCACAGATTTTCGACTAGAGTACAACCATGTTGGATTGCATGAAGAGACAACTAACACAGTGTCGGATACGGGAGCATCGAAACTTCGGGTTTGGGACTATTTTGTGTTCCTTTTTCTTCGAGAGGGTACCTAGTCTTAGTCCTCGAGAGACTATACTAGGGCATGAGGCCTCTCTCCCAGCGCTATGCAGATGGTTGACGCTATTGCTATGATAGGGGGGAGGGAGAACTATCAAAGCCTTCGATGATAAATATTTTGACTAGTGGTCATGACAGATTCTGACAATAGAGGACTACCCCTATGCTAGGATTAATTTTTCTAGGGATCATGACATGCCTATACCTCTCGGAGCGGAGCAAGGAGAGATGGTAAGTTTTTCTTTTCAAAGTTATTTAATTTTTATGTCTTTTTATATATATCATTTTTTTTGTATACTAAAGTATCTGACACTTATGTATCTGTTATGTACAGATGTGGGACCAATGCATCCAATAGACTTCTCGAGGACTAGGCGACATCCTCGACCAGAGGCAGGACCAGTTGTAGCCACCAGACCAACAACAATAGCAAGGGGGCCTCAAGCCGGAGAGGTTGAGAGAGTATTGAGACAGGTGGAGCAGAACCTCACCGTGCTCACTCATACAGTCCCTATGGCGGAGATCGAGGATCTCCCACCGTCGATGAAACCTCATGTAGTTGGAGTGCCACGGACCTGGGTCCAGCTCTTCTGGCGTTTGGCAAACACCATTGTTCACTATGGTAGGGCCAACAAGCCCCGCCCTTAGCTAGGCTGGACTACTTACATGCTGAGAGAAATTTTTGTATATTTTTGAGGGCATAAGCCCCATGACTCTTACTGGACATATTTTTGAGGGCATAAGCCCCATGACTCTTGCACCAACCCATGTACTCTGATATTTTTGATATATATATGGATATCTTACATCTTTTTACATCTTATGGATTACATCTATTTTACAAATGTATTTTACATGTGCGTGTTTGTGATTTTCTTACATGTGTGCAAAATGCCAATCTAATACATGATTAGCTAGAGTATCTATGATTTGATTCAATCTCCTAGGAGCATGGATATACGTAATGTAATCAATACTTCCTTCTAAGAGACGTACCCTAAGGAACCATCGGTGTAGTGTAGGATCATAAACACGGTAAACCCCATTTAACTGGGACACAACCAACTGAGCGTATAAGTAGACCTGGAGGTGAGAGATACCATGTGACAAAGCGTCATGAAGCAACTCTAAAACTACACTGTATTCAACGACATTGTTTGTGGCGTCACCTAAACAGATACCTCCTGAAGATAGCAACTGGCCCTGAGGTGTGAAAATCACCCAAGATATGAAAGAAAGCCTCCGAGTGTGCCGGCTAGCATTGCCCGCAAACCAAACGAACACCTCCAATTCACTTGACATCTGCCACAGTGAAAAAGATGACATAAAAAATGACACGTCCATAAAACCAAAAAGACTAAGGCTAAAAAAGATGTACAAGAACTATACATATGTTACAAGAAGTCACCCAAGGCGACCCACCTACGAGTAATACTTCTTGAGATAGAGCCCATTTCTAGGCTCCACCAAAGCATTTCCTGCAAAGTCCACTAGATGATAAGCACCCTTATTTAGAACTTCCTTCATGATGAAAGGTCCGACCCACATGGGTTTGAACTTGCCTGCCCCGAGGGGGTCCTTATCTTGGTCATAGACTAGGACAAGGTTGCCTTCAGAAAAAATATCAGGATGGACGAACCGATCATACTGACACTTGAATTTTTGTTTTGAGCCTCGTTATCCAAGGTTTCATCCTAACACTGCTCATCAAGCTGCTCAAGATATAATAAACACTCTTCAAGAAGTGAAGTGTCTGGCAATAACTTTACTGCCAATTTTAGAGAGGGGATCTCACACTCTATAGGAAATACTACTTCTATCCCGTAAATGAGTTGAAAAGGTGAGAAACCGGTTGCAGTCTCAACAGACGTTCGGTAGGCCCATAGTGTCGAGTACAACATCAAATGCTAATTTGACCTGGTCAAATTTATCGTTTGTTGTAGAACAGTCTTAAGGGATTTATTCACAGCTTCCACCTAACCATTTGCTTGTGGGTAGTAGGGTGATGAATGTTCTTGCCTCAACCCAAGATTTGACATTAACTCAGACATCATTTTGTTCTGAAAGTGACTTCCATGGTTAGTGACAATCTCTCTCGGGATGCTGAATCTTGCTATTATCTGGTTAAAAAAAGAGAGAGATGCTATCTTGCCATCATCTTTAAATGTTGGCATAGCTTTGAACCACTTCATGAAGTAGTCTACTGCTACGATGATATAACGATTCCCCTTTACGGAAGGAGGGATGCATGTAGCGTAATCAATCCCCCACTTGGTGAAGGGACCAACTGTGATGACGGGAAACATGAGAGTGGGGTGTGCCCTCATCTTTCGAGAGAAGATCTGACACGGGTGGCACTTCTTGACCGATTCAACACAATCTTTGATTAATGTCAGCCAAAAGTAACCGACTCATAGAATCTTTTGGGCTATCGCCAACCCAGACAAATGGCTGCCACATGCTCTTGTGTGGCAATAGTTAATCACGGTTTCCGCTTCTTCATGAGTGAGACACCGACAAAGGATGCAATATACACCTCGACAATACAAAGTGTCCTCGAGTATGAGATATTTCTTGGCCTAATGGCGTATACGACGACGCTCATTACAAGAGGCAGAGGTGGGGAACTTCAAAGTTTGGAGATGGGCGCGATCAAAAACATGTCTCCTTTGATAGGTGACTCCTCGGGTAGAACATCACCTGATTCGATCGGAAGTTCCGAAATGAGTTCCGCAAAGACCAACGACTTTTTGGATTTCACCGAGACAAAATCCAAGTCAAATTCTTGGAGGATAATTATCCATCTATTGATCTTTCCACCGATTACACGTTGTGTCAACATGTATTGAAATGGATTCACAACGACAATGATGGTGGTCTTGCAAAATAAGATGTAATGACGGAATCGCTGGACAACATGAACGATTGCCAACGCAAGTTTTTCAATGTGGGAATAATTGAGTTCCGATCCAACCAGGCCTCAGCTCAGGTAATATATCATGTATTATGAGAGAAAATCATCCTCCTGAACCAAGACCATGCTGATGGTTGACTCTGCAGCGATCAAGTACAATAATAAATATTTATTATAATTGGGTGGTCGAAGCAGAGGGGTAGACATGAGGGCACATTTCAACGCTTCGAAAGAGAACTGAGTGGCTTCATCCCAATAAAAAGGAATGTCCTTCTTTAGTAAATGCATGAAATCCTTTGTGATCTCGGCATATGTAATGATCCCAAGCCATTATGCAAGGATCATCACTGTTCTGGTGTCTTTTAAAAACTTTTTCCTGGTTGTAGTATTTCGTCAAACACTTTGCTGATCTACTTTTTAGATGTGTTTATATGTGTGTATGCAGCAAATAATAGAAAGATATAACCATGGAACATACCTCAACCATATGCAGTAAGATAGACAAGCCAAAACATCTCAAATCTTCTTTATTCATAAAATAGAGAAACCTGCTACAATGAAGATGCTGATTTGGAATGATCAACAGATGACCAAGAAGATAGACAATAGATAAGAGCTGCTACAAGATTCTCCTGCTAATACAAAAGATGCCTCCAAAGGATGAATAAGAAATGAAGATCAATACAAGCAGATCTGAATGCCAAACTCTCCAGCTGAAGAATGCCACACTCCAATAGAAGGCTGAAACCCTCATTAACTCGACCCTGCTACCAAAGGTGTCCAATCACCCTAAGAAATATGCCAACTAATAGATTGAGTGATGGTAAGAACAACCCAAGTGCCCGAATCTCCAAGATCCCTCTCAATCTCTGTAGATCTGAAATCCCTCACTGAATGGTGTGCCCCACGAGATGACTGAAGCCCTAGATAATTCAACCCTGCTGAAGGAGGCCTCCAAATGCTTTGAAACTCTCCACAATGATAGATCAGGATGCTGCAATGAGAACCCAAGTGCTCAAATCCTCAAATACCTGCTAGATCCTTAGATCTAGCTACCCTCCAAATAATGGTGCACCCTCCTCTTGGGAAAGCATCCCACTCTCAATACAAATCGATCCTCCACTGAAAGACTCCGAAAAACCACCAAGAATGATGCCAAGACACCTAAAAAGGAAACCCAATACCTAGAATTCCCAAAATCCCTTCTCCTCAGCTAGGACAAATCCCTCCTCAATGAATGGTGCGCCCCCCTTGCTGGAAACCCCCAACTGGTGCGCCCTCTCTCTATCTGCACACGCAACTGATGTGGAATCCTCCTGCAACTGAGTAGATCTGGAACTAGAATGGCGTGGGAGAGTATTTCATCTCCGAGACCAAGCTTGGGACAAGCTAGGTGGAATCTTTCACCACCGAATCGTCCTCTAAGGTTTGTTATGTCAAAACCCTCAAAACCCCCAATAATGGGCTCACTAGCTAGAAGCCAGAAATCAAAATAAGATCATACATGAATGATGAGTAGAGGCCCTTGCCTTCCTTTTATACTTTTTGGCTCACCTTGTCCCTCCAAAGTGACTTTAATTTTATTAATATTTAATTAATTAATTAAATCACTTTGATTAATTAATTAACCTTTTTACCTCTGAAAATCTCCTTATCTCTCCTTGTGGCTTCCCTGGCCATTGAAAGTCACTTCTAGCCATCCCATCCTGTAGTGCTGCTCCTCCCGATTCCAATGATCTATTACACTGAGAGGTTCCTCCAAGTAATGTTCCCAAAATGCCCTCTTCAGTGATTTTAATTAACTTATAGCTCAAAATAGTTAAAATCATGGAAATCGTCGAAATGGAACGAAACCAAAGCCAACCTATGCAGAATGTCTCATAATGATGGAATATGATGATACATGCCAACTGGACCCCACAATGCCTCTCAAATACCCCTTTACTCGCTATAACATCCATCTAGCTACTCTGGTCATCATAAGTCTCTACCCTGTGATGATGTCCCAAAGTGGGGACATTACAGTCCTCCCCGCTAGAAAATTACTTGTTCTCAAGAAATAGCCAAATTCACTCAACTAAGATGCTATGATCCCATGTCCACCTATGGGATACACAGTATAACCCCTCGAAAGATGAACAATAGTGCACTCCACCCCCTGGATCCCATATCAGGAAGTGAACTGCAATACTCTGCGAAGCATAGTCCTGAAAGATATCAACCCTATGAACCTCTTGCATATGACACATGGCCTAATCTTGGAATGAGTCCATCCTCCAAATCTCTACCAAGATCCACATGACCTCCATCAATTGCAGATGTTGATGTCCGACCGAGGTGATGCAAGACCTCCATGAGGCACCCGTAAGCGATGCGCTCCTCTCGACATTGAATATCAATGGAAAGTTAGAATAAATTTCCCCTGCAATGGTCCACTCTCCCCTGTCAGTCAATGAACTGCTCAATCCTGCAATCCCTGGGTCCCATGCTAACCTATATCGAAGATCCTCATGCTGATACTACACTACTCTGATCATGACTATCAGCCCCCTGCATACATCCTGAATCCTCCTCTCCTGGGTCCTCAAGCTGAAACACCTGTGACCACCATGTTGGGTATGTGTTATATTCTTTGCATGTGTGTGTGTGTGGGTGAGTCAGATACGATGACTGCGTCTGATGATCCCTTCACCTAGGGCTCTGCCGTTGCGCCAGGCGCTTCCTAGGGGGGTCCCAGGGGGGGGCAGGTATGCCCCCCCCCTGATTACGCGCAGCGTTCGGGGCAACGCCCCAAATTTTTTTTTTTTGGGCGGTTTTTTCTATTTTTAGCGGATTTTTCTATTTTTAGCTGATTTGTAAATTAATCCCGGATTAAGGGATTAGGGTTTTGGTATCTACGGAATACCTAAAAACATTGTATATATTGTATGGCGAATGGTGAAATTCGATATAATGA
>ML801090.1:38364-58362 GCA_009831015.1 Picea engelmannii
AAATATCCTCACAAACATGAGAATGAAAAGAAGAATAAGCACCATGCACATGCAACTAATGTTGAAGAACACAAACCCAAAGATGAATAATTTTTATTCATTTCAACACTCATCGGAACCATCACTCAAGGAAGCGATACTTGGCTCATAGATAGTAGTTCTTCCAAGCATATGACCGGATTCAAAAACTCTCTATCAAAATTAACATAAAAGGACTCTTCACTTCAATTGGTGCTTGGAGACGATTCCAAGCATGCAATCAAAGACGTTGGTAACCCTCTTTCAATTAAAGATATACTATTTGTACAAGGTTTAAAGAAGAATCTTCTATCTATTTCAGCTTTAGAAGATAAAGGTTTTAGGGTAGCTTTTATGGATGACCAAGTCCTTCTATGGCCCAAGAATTCAAGCATAAATAAAGCCACTTTGATTGGTTTCCAAGATGGAGGATTGTATGAGTTGAAGGGACACCAAGAACAAGCCCTTGCACAAAATAGTGTTAGTTCCAGTGAACTATGGCACCAAAGGCTTACTCACTTGAACTATAGAGCATTACCAGTTTTGTGAAAAATGGTTACAGGCTTGCCAAAAATCCAGATAGACCATGATGGAGTATGCAAAGGTTGTGCACTTGGAAATAATGTCAAGGGAAGCTTTACAAGAAGTGATAACAGATCCAAAGGTATCTTGGACATTATACATTCTGATGTATCAGACAAATGGCAATGCCATCACTTGGAAACTTTGTATACTATGTGTTTTTCATAGACGAATATTCCATGAAGACATGGATCTACTTCTTGAAAGCAAAAGATGAAGTCTTTAACAAGTTTCAAGAGTTCAAGGATTTAGTTAAGAATCTCTCTGAGAGGAAGATTAAATTTTTAAGATCTAACAATGGAGGAGAGTACACCTCAAAGGATTTTAATGATTTTTTACAAGAAGTAGGGATTAAGAGGGAGCTTACAACTCCCTACAACCCCCAACAAAATGGGGTTGCAGAAAGAAAGAATAGATCCATCATAGAAGCAACAAAAGCGATGATACATGACCAGGTCCTACCCATGCACTTATGGGAAGAAGCATCTAGTACAGTTGTATAAGTGCAGAACAAAAGTCCTCATAAGATATTGGGGAACAAGACATATGAAGAGGTGTTCACCGTAAAGAAGCTAAAAGTCAGTCACTTGAGTATTTTTGGTTGTCCAATGTTTATACATGTTCCCAAGGAAAAGAGAATGAAATTGGAACCTTAAGGAAAGAAGGGCACATTCGTTCGATATAGTGAGAATTCGAAGGTGTAACACCCCTTTCACTCACTACTGTGTAGGTGTTAATATGTAGAATAACAACACTCTCAATAATAATTAATCACATGCATTTAAAACAAGTTAAACACATTCAACACAGAGTATTCATATGAATTACTGCCATAATCATCATTCAATACTATTTAATATTAATTCATATACACAGCGGAATTCATGATAACATAAGCAGCACAGTCATGCAAAACATGATTAAAGCATAATCAGGTACTTATCTTTGAAACAGTGGCAGTTCCACCAACCAAGTGCAGGCCTTCCACGAACCTCCCAGCTTTAGACCGCACTGCTGATCAGCTCAGCAGTGGGTCACCCCCAAGCTGTGACTAAGCTCCACCCCAAGGCAAGGAATCCTAGGCTAGGCTAAGGTTACAGGGAAAACAACACAAAAATCCGGAAGGATTCTTCCCAAGATACCATCTTACACCCACTACTACTAGACTCTCATTCCCCACATGCCTGTTCTACCCGGGAGTATACACCTTCACAAGCATAGTCCATCGGTGCTAACCTCCCTCTCTAGGTCTAAGCAACAGGCTGGATCAGGAAGTCTCAGAGCCCGAAGCTGGTGTTGGACACTCTTTGGAAGAAACCGCTTCCCAACAAACTCTCTCACCTGGAGAGAGTTGCTCACAGGCCTGACAACCTGTCTCTTCCAACAACAGTCACCTCCCTCACTTGGAAAGAGGTCATACACAGGCTCACTCACAACTTGCAATGGCCAGCAAGCCACGCACAGTCCAACTCTACGTGGCCACCACAACCAATCGGAAAAACAAACACGGGCTTCCCAAACAGGCTTAGCAATGGCACAAGGTCTCACAGGGTTGGTTCTCAGGAATGTGTGACAAACAATTCACATCGGGAATGACACAGGTTCCACGGCTCAAAACGGAGAATATACATGGGTTTTCAGAGCCAAACATAGGTTTTTCGGCTCATAGGGATGCACGAGGGTTCTCTTCAGAGCTCGGGTCGGTCGTACTGCTTAGAGCCCGTACACACTCAGGCAGTCTCGGTGGAAAATGGGCGAGGACCCCTCGCATGGATCATCTTGGCCGTTTTATTCACATGGGTCGGGGCTGACACTTGTTGCCCTAGAAACTGCATGCATTTACCCAACACGCATCACCTTCCTCATGGTTAGGAACTTAGGATAAAATATAAATGGCACATGTTCTTTTGTAATAATAATAAAATATTATTCCCAGGCTTTAGCCCCCTTAGCTAAACACTTATCCCCTTTTCCACCTTCCAGCCCCTAATTCCTTGCCTTCTCTGTGGAAGCTCAGTCCCCCTTCACTCATTCATCGTGGTCGGTCTACACCTGGTGGTGTTTACAATTTTATTAAATGTTCTGCATACATACAAGTACAAAATCAAGCCCTTGGCCTCCAACCCTTAGGTTCTCTAGCCTAACAATCACATAAGCCCACCAACTTATACAAACTTGGCTCACCAGCCTATAAAAAATATTTACAATTTATTTCATACATCAGATTTACAACTGAGCTCGGCCTTGGGGACATTACAATCCCCCTCCCTTATTTTTGCACTGTCCTCAGTGCAACTTTACACAACATCTGCAAGCTTTTCAAAAATTTTCAAAAAGATGTGGGTACTCTACCCACATAACATCTGCATGCTCCCATGTCGCATCCTCAGGACCGTACCAGGTCCACTGGACCTTTACAAGCTCTATAGCTCGATTCCAGAGCTGTTTGCTTTTCCTGTCCAATATGCGCACAGGATGCACTTGCAGGACACCTTATGGTTCCACCTGAATCACATTCCAATCGATAACATGATTAACATCAGGTACATATTTCTTAAGTAGTGAAACATGAAACACATTATGTACAGTCATAGATGCAGGTAGTGAAAGCATGTATGCAACTGGCCCAATCCTTTCCAGGATCTCAAATGGCCCACAAAATCTTGCTGCCAACTTGGTGCAACTTCCCAGCTTCAGGGAACTCCTGTTCACTTCCAGGAAAACATGGTCACCCACTTTGAATTCTCTATGGGTTCTGTTACTATCAGCGTAACGTTTCTTCCTATCCTGGGCAGCTTTCAGATTCCCTTTAATTTTTATCATTTGATCTTCCATCTCTTTGAGTAGTTCAGGCCCAACGACTACTCTATCAGCTGGATTATCCCAGCTCACTGGAGTGTTTCACTTTCTTCCATAAAGTGATTCGAATGGGCTCATCTTCAACGATGCATGATACCAATTATTGTAGGTGAATTCTACCAAATGCAGGTAGTCTTCCCACCTTGATGGTTTATCCATCACATACATTCTCAGTATGTATTCTATTACCCTGTTCACCCTCTCTGTCTGACCATCAGACTCATGATGATACACTGTACTAAAGTTTAGATTCGTTCCAAATCCTTTGAACAGTCCTTTCCAGAAATTGGAAGTGAATTTCGGGTCCCTATCAGATACAATTGTCCTAGGAATTCTATGCAAGCGTGTCACTTCTTTTAAGAAGATATCGACAACATCTGCTTCCCTTTGAGTGGTTTAATGAAATGGGAAGCTTTAGTAAGCTTGTCCACCACCACCATGATTGAATCATGCTGCTTGCTTTTTCTAGGTAGTCCGGTGATAAAATCCATTGTTACCATGTCCCATTTCCATTCAGGAATGGGTAAAGGCTGCAACAACCCTACTGGGTGCCTATGCTTATCCTTAACCTTCTAGCACTCCATACATCTGGCGATGTATTCAGTGATTTCTTTCTTCATACCCGAAAAAAAATAATGGCTTTTGACTGCTACCACAGTCTTTTGATATCCAGGATGTCCAACATAAGCCACGTTATGCATTTCTTTTAGAATTGCCAGCTTCAATTCTCAGACATTGGGTACATACACTCTGTTTTTATACAGGAGTAAGCCATCAGTTCCCAAGGTGTAACTTTCCTTGGTCTGTGGTCTCTCACACTGTTGTAGCTTTGCTACAAGACCTTTGTATTGCAAAACAACATTTGCAGCTTCTAAAATCCTGTCTTTCATCTCAGTCTTGTACATGCTAATGGCTGTGTCATGTAATTCGTGCACTTTTCTGCTGAGTGCATCAACCACCTTATTTTCTTTCCCTTTGATATTCTTGATATCAAAGTCATATTCACACAGAAACTCCAACCATCTGATTTGCCTGGCATTTAAAATCGATTGATCAAATAAATACTTCAGACCATTATGGTCTGTTCTCAACTCGAATCTTTTTCCCATGAGGTAATGTCTCCATTTCCTCAAGGCGTGGACGATTTTTGCTAGCTCTAAATCGTGAGTGTCATAATTCCTTTCATGTTCTTTTATCTTTCAGGACTCATAACAAATTACAAATCCCTCTTGGATGAGAAATCCTCCCAGCCCCTCCTTACACACATCGGTGCACACTACATAATCGTTATTTGGATCTGCAATCTTTAGGATTGGAGCACTGGTTAGCAGTTGCTTCAATCGCTGGAAACTGCTCTCACATTCTTCAGTCCACTGAAACTTCTTCTCCTTCCTTTGCAAGGAAGTGATAGGGTGAGCTATCTTTGAGAATCCGGCTATAAACCTTCTGTAATAGCTTGCCAGACCAATAAAAGATCTAACTTCTACCACATTCCTTGGCGCTGACCATTCTCCGATGGCCTCAACCTTTTCAGGATCCACAACGATCCCCTCTTCTGAAATAATATGTCCCAAGTAATGTATCTGCCTTTGATAAAATGAGCACTTGCTCAGTTTTGCGTACAACTGGTGTTCTCTCAACACTTGCAACACCATTCTCAGGTGTTGCTCATGTTCTTCCTCTATCTTGGAATACACCAATATATCGTCCAGGAAGTCTATGACAAACTTGTCCTAATAATCTCTAAATCTTGACAACCTCGTCTTTGATGAATGGAACATACTTCAGTAGTTCCAGAAAACTTTGTTCATACTCATCAATAGTCATGATGCCTAGCTTGAGTTCGAAGAACTCCTTCATATTTCTATCATAGTATCTTTTAGTCAGGTATTTCTTCTCGAAATACCTCTTAAATTCCTTCCAAGTGACCTCTTTCTCTCTGATGTGTTGCACCTGCACAAACTGATCCCACCACATGGATGCTTTTCCTTTCAGTTGATACATTGCAATTCTTCCTTCTACATGGCCGAAATAATTCTATAGTTGGAAATATTTCCTCATGCCAAGAAACCATGTCTCAGCATCTTCCTCCTTCTTATGTTCTCCATCGAATGTTGGAGGCTTAATCTTGTTCATCTCCCCTTTCAATTCATCATTTCCAGATTTTTGGTTCTTTCTGGTAGGGGACGGGCTTGAACTACTATGTGTTTCCTTACCAGAATGCTTCGGGGAGAGACGGTAATGTCTGCTACCACTCCTCGATCTTCTTCTCCTCTCAGGGGTTCTGACACTTCTTGATCTGCTTATGTCACTCTCTTTTTCCAATTTCTTTTCTATTCTTTCCAGGCTCTTCAACATTTTAAAGTTGAATTCACCTTGCCGATCCTTGATTTTCATGAGCTTTTGGCTATCAGCTAGGTGAGCCTGGGCACCTTTCTGCAACTTTTCAATGAGTTTAATCATGTGTCCCTCTTTATGTATCTCTTTTTCGTGCCCATTAGAGTTTGTTCCTTGGACTCCCAGGTTGACATCCTTTCCTTCTCTTTCATCTTCTATTTCCGAGGCAATTTGCACCTCTTCCAAGTCCATACTCGGCATCCGTTTTCGGCTATCCTGACACTTGTTGAACTCTACACACACAGTGTGTAGTCAACCGAAGTTTGTCAGGCCCTTAAACCTTCAAGAAAAGTTACAACATTCATAAGCTAACGTGAATAATAAAAACATTTTGACTTCATAAGTTTTTTCTGAGCTCTGTCCGAATCTGCAAATTATGGGACTTCGGAACTTCAAAATCTCGGTCCACGAAGATCCAACAGTTAAATATTCGTAACCATAGTCACCCTTTCGCAACTCGCGATCTCGCGAGTTCATGAGTTGAAGACCCTCGACTCTTTTCCTCCAAACACCGATACTTGAGATGCGATATAGGTATGGCTCCCTCCTTGCTAGCGCCTGCTATGCATGACCGTAGGCTAGGGATAAGTGCTAGCACTTCTTCGCCAACTCGCGACTTCGCGAGTTGGAGTGTTGAGCCTTCATTCTCCTCCTTTGCGAATTTCAAAATCGCAAATTACTTTATTCTCCGGGCCCACAACACAGCTGTCGCCCTTCACCACAGTGGCACGTGGTACATTCAGGAGGGTCCATGTCACCTTCGGTGACGTCTTCGGGTCCCACCACTCTCACCTGTCTTCTCAACTCATTGGCACGTGGTACGCATTCATTGGCCCACATCCATTCCAAGCAAGGAATCCAACAGTCAGATCCCCTTCTCAGATCAACACCGCAGATCTTTTCGGCATTTCGGGGTTTCGGACATTGGGAGTTCGTGCACCCCCACATCTCGAACTTCCATCTGTCGAAATCTTGAAATTTACGGTTTACTTCTCCGCCGAATCGAACGGTCAACTACCTTCCTACGATCTACGGTGTAGATCGTTTCAGGATTTCGGGTTTCAGAGGTGTTCACCTCTCCTCACTTCCCATATCCCAAAACGTCGATTTCTTCCTGGACAATTAACGGTCCAGATCTCTCTTAGATCGACAGTTATGATCCAATCATGAATTCACATTTCGTGAATTCTCATGAACTCACTCTTTGACCATTTCAAGTTACGAGTCAGCGAAAGGTTGATCGCCCTCCACGCGTTCTTTTTGATGTACGGTCCTAACTAATTCAGAATTTCGCATATCGCGATTTCCACACTCCTGTGCAACTCCAAAGGGATTAAAACCCCACGCACATTTCCTAGATCTGGTGGTCACGAGGGTTCACCTTCCCTCCTAAACAGATCCTAAGGTTCCAACACTGTTGGTGTGGAGTCGTCTCTTCATGTGGCCATAGACCACACCGGCTATGGTTTCACACACCGCTATACCTCTTGAGCTTATAGGCACGATCAAGTAACTCCTTGACACTCTGGACCATACCAGGGTCCGAAATTGGTCCCTCAGACACAATTTCTCCTCACACCCTCGGTCCAAAGACCACTCAACTAGCCCATCTAGGATCAGTGATGAGACCTTGGCTCTGATACCAAACTATAACACCCCTTTCACTCACTACTGTGTAGGTGTTACTACGCGGAATAACAACATTCTCAATAATAATTAATCACATGCATTTAAAACAAGTTAAACACATTCAACACAGAGTATTCATATGAATTACTGCCATAATCATCATTCAATACTATTTAATATTAATTCATATACACAGCGGAATTCATGATAACATACGCAACACAGTCATGCAAAACACGATTAAAGCATAATCATGTACTTATCTTTGAAGCAATGACAGTTCCACCAACCAAGTGCAGGCCTTCCACAAACCTCCTAGCCTTAGACTGCACTGCTCATCAACTCAGCAGTGGGTCACCCCCGAGCTAGGACTAAGCTCCACCCCAAGGCAAGGAATCCTAGGCTAGGCTGAGGTTACAGGGAAAACAACATAGAAATCCAGAAGGATTCTTCCCAAGATACCATCTTACGCCCACTACTACCAAACTCTCATTTCCCACATGCCTATTCTGCCCAGGAGTATACACCTTCACAAGAACATTCCATTTGTGCTAACCTCCCTCTCTGGGCCTCGACAACAGACCGGATCAGGAAGTCTCAGAGCCTGAAGCTGGTGCTGGACACTCTCTGGAAGAAACAGCTTCCCAACAAACTCTCTCACCTGGAGAGAATTGCTCATAGGCCTGACAACCTGCCTCTTCCAACAACAATCACCTACCTCACCTGGAAAGAGGTCATACACAGGCTCACTCACACCTTGCACTGGCCAGCAAGCCACACACAGTCCAGCTCTGCATGGCCACCACAACCAACTGGAAAAACAAACACGAGCTTCCCAAACAGGCTTAGCAATGGCACAAGGTCTCACAGGGTTGGTTCTCGGGAACATGTGACAAACAATCCACGTAGGGAATGACACAGGTTCCACGGCTCAGAATGGAGAATATACATGGGTTTTCAGAGCCAAACACAGGTTTTTTGGCTCACAGGGATGCACGAGGGTTCTCTACAGAGCTTAGGTCAGTCATACTGCTCAGAGCCCGTACATGCTCAGGCAGTCTCGGTGAAAAATGGGCGAGGACCCCTCGCATGGCTCATCTTGGCCATTTTATTCGCATGGGTCAGGGCTGACGCTTGTTGCCTGGAAACTGCATGCATTTACCCAACACACATCACCTTCCTCATGGTTAGGAACTTAAGATAAAATATAAATGGCACATGTTCTTTTGGAATAATAATAAAATATTATTCCCAGGCTTATGCCCCCTTGGCTAAACACTTAGCCCCTTTTCCACCTTCCAGCCCCTAATCCCTTGCCTTCTCTGTGGAATCTCAGTCCCCCTTCACTCATTCATCGTAGTCGGTCTGCACCTGGCGGTGCTTACAATTTTATTAAATGTTCTGCATACATACAAGTACAAAATCAGGCCCTTGGCCTCCAACCCTTAGGCTCTCTAGCCTAACAATCACATAAGCCCACCGACTTATACAAACTTGGCTCACCAACCTATAACACATATTTACAATTCATTTCATACATCAGATTTACAACTGAGCTCGACCTTGGGAACATTACAAAAGGCCTATAGAATTTACATTCCAGAGCAGAGATATATAGATATTAGCTGGAATTTAACATTTGATGAAGATGAAGCCTTCAAAAGATCAAGGGAATATCACATAGATGAGGACCAAATAGAGTAGGAGGCTTCCAAAGATGCAGTCATGGTAGACTCTACACCTGAAGAAACCATCCTAGAAGTCCATAATGATATGGTAGAGTCAGAAAGACCTATAGATATACCTGAAGAAGCTGTGGCTACCATAAAGAGACCAACTTGGATTTGGAAGACCTTGCAGGAAGCTGAAGGACATACAACTCCCAAAGGATCCTTTAGAGAGAGAAAAATACCACATAAGTTTTCCATCAATATGGCACTAATGAGAAACATAATTGATTCATAACCTTCCACTTTTGAAGAAGTTGTTGAGAAGACATAATGGAAGGATTCCATGATGGAGGAGTATCAGTCCATCATGAAGAATGATGTATGGGAGGTTGTTACTAGACCAAAATGGAAGTCAATCGTGACTTCCAAATGGATCTACAAGATCAAGCATGCTGTAGATGACAACATAGATAAGTATAAGGAGATGTTCGTGGCTAGAGGGTTCCCCCAAAAAGAGGGAGAAGAATATTACAAAACTTTTTCTCCTGTAGAAAAATACACTTCCATTAGATCAATCATTTAGAGTGCTTCCGCAATGGGATGGAAATTACACCAAATGGACGTCAATATTTCTTTCTTGAATGGTGTAATAAAGGAATAAGTGTACATAGAAAAACCACAAGGCTTCGTAATCCATGGGATGGAGTCCCACGTGTGCAGACCGAAGAAGGCCTTGGATGGAATGAAGCAAGAACCCAATGCATGGTATGCCAGGATAGATGGATATTTGATGAGATTTGGATTTACCAAGAGTGAGGCAGATCCTAACCTCTATTATAAGGTTGAGGATGGATGCCCATTAATCTTGGTTCTATATGTAGATGACCTATTTCTAACAGGGGATGAAAATCTCATTGATGGGTGTAAGAGGGAGCTCACTTTATAGTTTAAGATGAAGGATCTAGGTCTGATGCATCACTTTTTGGGATTAGAGGTATGGCAAAGATCAAATGAGGTTTTCCTTAACCAAGGAAAATCAACTGTTGAGATCCTGAAGAAATTTAGGATGATGGACTACAAGTCCATGACCACACCTATGACGATAAATCTGAAGCTCTTGAGTGACAAATATTCAGATTTGGTGGATCCCATGATGTGCATACAATTGATTGGATCCTTGATGTACTTGTTTAACACTAAGCTAGACATATGCTTGTAGTGAATACCTTGAGTCAACACATGGTTGAACCTAGACAATTACATTGGATGGAAACAAATCATATGTTAAGGTACCTTCGTGGTACAGTTGGATATGGATTGAGATATGTCTCAAGTGGAGATGTGAAGCTGCAGGGATATACATATTCTGATTGGGTAGGGAGTGCGGTGGATTAGAAGAGTACTTCTGGATGATGTTTTAGTATGGGATCAGGCATGATCTCATGGTTGAGCGGGAAGAAGACATGAGTGGCATTCAGCACATCAAAAGAATAATATATCCCAACAAGTGTGGAAAGTCATGAAGCAATGTGGCTTCAGAAGTTGCTAGCCAAGATATTTGATTTAGAATTCGATCCAACTTTGATACATTGTGACAATAAAATTTGCGTGAAGCTTACCGAGAACCCAGTATTCCATGATAGGTCTAATCATATAGAGATAAAATATCATTACATCTGGGACATGGTGTATAGAGGAGCTGTGGAGCTCCAGTACATATCCATGAACGCGTAGATAGTGAACATCCTCACCAAGCCCTTGTCAAGAGTGAAGCATGAGTACTTTAGGGACAATATTGGAGTGTTTTTGAATGTCCACCATATTTGAGAGGGAGGTGTGTTGTTTCTTCTCATGTCAGCTAACCCCTCTGGACAAGGGTTCCCTGGATCGGTCACGTGAGGTGACTGAGGGGTAATGCACTATCTGACATGTTGAGAGAAGAGACATCACAGACATAGTCATAAGACTATGACAAAGGATGTGCGACTCCAGAGAATAATTGTGTGCTACTTTGATCGACGTGTTCCCCTAGTGGAGGATGCGTGACAATGTATAGTATTTTTGTGCTACTTCGGTGGATTTTTTCCACTAGTGGAGGCTATGTGACTCTAGACAATATTTGTGTGATACTTCAATGGATGTGTTCCATTGGCGGAGGCTTTGTGACTCTAGAAAGTAGCTGTGTGTTACTTTGATGGTTGAGTACCATTGGCGGAGACATCATGACTCTAGACACTATTTGTGTGCTGCTACAGTGGATGTGGTCCACTGGCAGTGACTATGTGTCACTAGACAATAGTTGTGTACTACTTGGTAGCAATTGTGATCTATTGGGTGACATTGTAGAAGCCGTGTGCTACTAGATGATTGTCATGGAGATTACCAGATCGTTTGGATGTACCTGTGTGTGCTACCATTTGATCGTAGAGATTATGCATGATGATTTGAGCTACCATAGGCATTTTAGCAACCATGGTCCTATTATCATATTGCAGAGTAGCCAATGGACTACTAGATGAAGACATCATGAAAGATACCTTCCTAGCTAAGATGGAGTGTTGATGTTTGGTAGCTATGGGAGGAACATTTCCTCTGATGTAAAACCATCTTAGATGTGGGAAGATTCTGGAAGTCCAGGAAGACCATTAAACAACAAGAAGTCTCTAGAAGAGAAGTCAACTAACCTAGGAATTAATTAAAGGCTCACCCATAAATCAATTAAGTTAATTAAGACTCCTAGATGAGAAGTTGACCCAGACATAAGTGTCTGGAAGATTATAAATAGGAGACGTCTTGGCTCATTTAGAGACAAAACACACTCTCATTCTCTAAGGTAAAAGGTGCACAAGTCTGAGGAAGGAAGGGTGACATAGTAGCCTAGTCGTGGAGCTATTTTGGTGGTGATCTCTCTCTTGTGCGCTATCTCTCCTAGAGGGTGCGCTACGTCTGTATGGTGCTACTGTAGCTGTGAAATTTACTGCTAGGCTCTAGCCTTGTGTTAGATCTTGATTCTTGTTTATAAAGAACTAAGGAGCTAGTGAATGGTTGGACTACGTGAAAGGAATTCATCTAAGAAAGGTTGTTGGGTTTTTCTCCCATTTGGGGTTTTCCTAGGATAAATATCTTGTGTACTTTGTCTACTATTTATTCTATTCCTATGGTATAATTGTTAATGTTAACTAAGAAAATAACTATACTTCTCTATAAGTAAATGAAAATCTAACAAGTTATTCCTATACAGAGTTGTAGTAGAGACACACATAGGAGATGGTTGTGCACTAGGAAACCCAAAAAATACATGCACATGAGATATATGCGCACAAGGAATTCCAAGAATTCTAGGAAGCATAGGTGGTTGTGCACACAATGTTGATCAACATAGTGGATGAAGTATACATGTAAGTCCCTAGTATGAATGAAGAAACTTTTTACCTCTTGGCACAAAACAAACTCAACAAGGTGAAGGAAGAAGTCCAACATCGACAAGTAGAAAACACAGAGCTTAAGGAAAAACTAAAGAGAACCCACCATCAGAGTAGGGGGGTTGCAAAAAAAGATTGATTTTGCAGAAAAGATGTTTGATCCAGGTGGATATTGGTGGCCACCCAACTATTCCAATTGGCTCCTCATGTCCGTTTTTGATTCGGCACGTCTTTCTGTACTTCTTTATAATTGTGAGTTCTACACTTCTGGGGATGTCTGAAGCCTCACACATTCTCCAGGTGAATACAGGTGGCGTCTCACCAAATACAACAGGCTTATTTTGTATGTTTTCATATCAACACATCTTGCTATACTTGTAGGGCTATTTTGGGGCCCTAAACTTTTTTTTCCTGGATCGCCACAATCAAACTATAGATGGAGTCATATTCTAACGAAGAAATGTGTATCTCTCTGAAAGACCTTTCCAACGGGCTATCACGCGCCTAAAATAGAGGTTGTATGCAAAATTTACGACCCTAGGAAGTTGCGGTACCAAATTACACCAACTTACCCATAGGGCCCACATGAATTTTGGCGTTTCACCTTCTAGGGTTAATTTTTTGGATGTGTAGGGTTTTGGCATTCATGAGTAATATGAAAAGGGCCTCTAGAGCCTCATTGTAATCCATTCTTCTCATACGAATTTGCGTAACAACCACATCTCTTCCTAGAGATAACTACCACAATTTGAGGAAGTTTCAGTTCTGTAGTTTTACAGTTTCAACCTATTTCATTATTTAATAACATATATTGTTTACTAGATATTTATGTTATTCTTCCTATCCGTGTGTTTATTGTATTCAGTCTGTTAGTCAGTTCATTTTGATCCTAAATCCGGATCAGTGGTATCAGAGCATTCTTCTCTTCATTCATTTTTCTTCATGCATGTCCCCAACAAGGGATGGGTACAAGAAGTTGGAACTCGAACCAATCGAGCCATTACTAGATCGGTCGCGCTGAACCCAAAAAAAAACCATGGGAGATGAAAAGAAATATGATGGAGTAGGAGATCTTATCAAAATGTTTCTCAAGGAAGCCCTCGTGAAACAAAGGAACAAAATGATGGACAACTTTGCATAGATACTTCGACGGTTGCCCATGGGAGAAGCATCTTCATCAGGTGGCCTTGCAACCCTCTTCAAGGTACAAATAAATTTTGATATTCCATTATTTGAAGGATTGATATATGAAAATGTTGTATATAAATGGTTGAATATGCTCGAAGAATATTTTTTGGTCCACAATTTTTCTGATCGGGAAAATATCACTTTTGCACTCCTCAAGGTCATTCCCCATGTTAAAGACTGGTGGGATACTTACTCTAAGAAAATGGCCGTGGAGGAATCTGCAATTTTTGTGGCCCCTACATGGGATTTCTTTCGGGATGCCATTAAAGAATAGTACTACCCAATTGGAAGCTATGAGGACCAATACACTAGATGGACCACCCTACATCAAGAAAGGGACCATACAGTACCAGAATTCACCAATATTTTCCATACCCTATGCACCAAATTGGGTATCAAAGATTCTGAGCGTCATCTGGTGCTCAAATACTGCAGCTGTTTGCATAGATACATTCAAACATAAATGGAGTTCCTGGACATCACCTCATTAAGCACAACTTATAGATACGCTGTGAAGATCAAGCATAAATTTAAGGAGAAACAATGAGAGTTTGGATTTGCAAACCCCTCACAGTCAAAGTAGGGCAAAGGAAACCCCAACCCACACAACAGGGGTCCGAGTCAAGATGGATGCCCCTAGGAAAATCTGTCAAAGTCGCAACACAAGAAGGGCAACGAGAAGACGAAGAAGGACATAGGAAAATGGTGTGAGAACCATAAAAGTCCTTGGCACAACACCGGTGAATGCTACTCCAAGTAGTCCCTCGTGGCCGAGATGAAGGCATTCGAGTTAGAGGCTGATTCTGATTCCAAGTCAAATCCTAAATGAGGGAAGTAGATTATCGATGTTGAACCCAGTGCCACGGTCGCTACCACCAAAGTCCGGCTAAGTGAACCAGAAGAACTAGAGGAAGGGGAATGCCTCTTTCACTCGTAGATTCATTGTCGACAGTGGTAGTCAAAAGAACCTGATTTTAGCAGAGGTCATCAAGTGGATGAATTTACCAATGACACCACACCCGCATACCTACACCATCGGCTGGCTTTGTCAAGGAAGAGATCTCCTTCTCAGGAAATAGTACCGTCTGCCCTAAGACATCAAGCCTTTCAAAGATGAGGTACTATGTGATATTTCTCCCCTTGAAGTTTGTGACGTTCTTTTAGGACAACCATATTTGTGGAAGCATCATGCTCTATATTAGTCTAGACCCTACGATGTTATTATTACTTTGGGTAGACAATTGTATAGGATCCTAGAGGTGGCACCACCTACTTCTATTTCTTTAATCTCTATTAAGCAATGCAATAAGGTCATTTCACAGATCAAGAATTTCATCTTCTTTGTGATCCGTGCTCACAGTAAGCAGAAGGTCGCTGCTAGATCCGTGGCCTCTACACAATGCCTCTCTTTGCAGCAGAATCAAGTGGACATGATCATGGAAGAATACAAAGACATATTTGTCTCACTTACAGGGGTACTGATACATTGCCAAGTCAAGCAACCAATTGATCTGACCCCTGATGCAACTCTACCTAATGGACTAGTCTATCGATGCTCGCTGATGGAAAATGATGAAATCAAGCATCAGATCCAAGAGATTCTTCAAAAGGGGCACATTAGACCCAACTCTTCGCCCTGCAGAAGCCCTATTGTACTGCTGCAGAAGAAGGACAAGAATTGGCAACTCTGCATTGATTATAGAGCCTTAAACAAAATCATAGTCAAGAACCGCTACCCCATTCCCAGGATTGATGACCGTCTTGACCAACTCATGGGGGAAAAATTCTTCAACAATATTGACCTGAAGTCTGGATACCACCAGGCTCCCATCAAACCAACTGATGTCTGGAAGGCAACCTTCAAGTCTCAAGAAGGTCTCTACGAATGGCTAGTCATGCCCTTTGGATTAACAAATGTACCAACCACTTTCATGTGGTTGATGGATGATGTATTGTGACCCTTCACCAACTCCTTTGTGGTAGTATATTTGGATTACATCATCATCTTTAGCAAAACGTGGGAGGAGCACATGCGACATATTCAACAAGTTTTGAGAACTCTGTGACAACACAAGCTTTATGCCAACTTGGAAAAATTCTCTTTTGGCATGAACAAGGTCCAATAACTAGGCTACATTGTTGATGAGCATGGGGTACATGTTGATCCAGCTAAGATCCAAGTCATCTGTGACTGACCAACCCCGACCACAATGAACGAGCTTCAGAGCTTCTTGGGACTCACCAATTTTTATGGATAGTTCATGTTGGGATTCTCCCATATTGCATGGGGAAGGACAAACAATGAGCATTCGAAGATCCGAAACATCATTTATGCTCAGTTCTAGTACTCTCCTTTCCCGATCTGCAACAACCGTTCAATATTGAGACTGATGCATCTGACTATGTTGTGGGTGTAGTTCTCACTGAGCACGGGCATCCGGTGGCATACCATAGTGAGACACTCTCTGATACTATCCGGAAATACCCCACCCATGACAAGGAAATGTATTCCATTGTACAAGCCTCCTGTCAATGGAAACATTACATTCTGGGGACAAAGATGATCATACACACTGATCACAAGCCTCTACAGTTCATACAGACATAGGGGAAATTGCAGAACGACCGCCATTAGAAGTGGTCCACCTACGTGTAGCAGTTCCATCTCAACATCAAGTATAATACATGTATCTCCAATCGTGTCGCTGGTTGCCTCAGTCAGCCTCCTGTGGCTGCACTTACCACTGTGCTCCATTCTTGTGGACATGAAACATCGGAGTGGCCCCAACTTTACCAGCAAGATTCGAACTTCGCCACCACATATCAGCTCTTGGGTATAGGCTCCATTGTCACTTCACATTCAAGAAAAACTCTTATGCCACCTGGGCCATCTCTGTGTTCCTACAAGTGAGCGTTTGAAGCTGATTTGGGAATCCCACTACAGTCGGGTGGCAGGACATTTTGGCGTAGATAAAACTGTGGCCATTCTTCATAAACATTTTTATTGGCCAAAAATTTGACATGATGTCAACAAGTATATCAGATCTTTCACTACTTGCACCATTTTCAAGCTGACCATCAAGAATCAAGGCTTATACACCCCTCTTTCTATTCCCGAGAAGCCATGGGAATCCATCTCCATGGATTACATGTCTGGTTTGCCATCCACCAAGCATGGAAATGACTGCATGTTTGTGGTCATTGATTAGTTTTTGAAGATGGCCATCATCATAGCTCGTAAGAAGAATGTCACAGCGACAAAAACTGCCAAGCTCTTCTTCGAACGATTTTGGGTTCACTTTGGGATACCACAGACCATCATCTCCGACCGAGACAACAGGTTCCTCAACACCTTTTAGTCAAGTCTATGGTCTTTGTTGGACACCAATCTCACAAAATCCACTTCTTTCCACCCCCAAACCAATGGCCAAATTGAGGTCGTCAATCATATGATTGTGCACATCCTACGCATGTACAATTCTAAGCATCCCCGTACATGGGACAAGAGTATCCCATATGTCTCTCCATAGTTCCACCGACCATATCCCATTTCAGGTGGGTCTGGGATTCCAACCCTTGGGACCCATTTATGTTGCACTTCCTCTTGCCATAGCACAAACATACTCTTTCCCTGATCATTTTGCGATTGACAAATCCACCAGATTCATTGAGTGGATTCAACACATCCGCCAACATGTCCAGGAGATTTTGCAGAAATCCAATGCTAAGTACAAGAAACGCCATGATAAAGATAGGGTACCACATGAGTTTCAGGTTGGAAACAAAGTCTGGTTACACTTGCAAAAGGAGAATCTCATCGGGCCCCATTAGAAGCTTCGACCACTTCATTATGGGCCCTACACTATCAACAAGGCTATGGGTAGCAATGATTTTGAGCTCAACACTCCACCCTTCCTTGGTCTGCATCCAGTATTCAATGTGGACCTCCTTTAGCCATATTTTCCACCATTGTTGGACACCTCTGAGATCACCAAGCAGTGGACACCAACATAGCTCAACCCTGACTGCATGGAACAAGCATCCACCGATCAAATAGTGGACACATAGGTCAAGGGAACTCGCCAACAACATATCCAACTTTATTAGGTTGTCAAGGCAGGGAAACTCCTAATCCAAGGCAAGTGGCTCACTCGAGGCCAAATCCAGCGGAAGTTTCCTCACCTGATGGGGGAACTCAACACAATGGAGACCATTGCTTCCTAATGGGGGAGGATTGATCTTGGTGGATATTGGTGGCCACCCACCTTTTGCAACTGGCTCTTTGTGTCCATTTTTTATTCAACACGTCTTTTTGTACTACTTTATAATTGTGAGTTCTATGCTTCTGGGGCTATCTGAAGCCTCACACATTCTCCAGGTGGATACAAATGGCCTCTCACCTAATCCAATTGGCTTATTTTGTATTTTTTCATGTCAGCACATGTTGTTGTACTTTCAGGGCTATTTTGGGGCCCTAAACGTTGTTTTCTTGGCTCACCATAGTGAGACTGTAAACAGAGTCACAATCTAATGACAAAATGTGTAGTTCTCTGAAATACCTTTCCAACAAGCTATCACACGCCTAAAATGGAGGTCGTATGCAAAAGTTACGACCCTAGGAAGTTGAGGTACCAAATTACACCAACTTACCCATAGGGCCCACATGAATTTTGGTGTTTCACCTTCTAGGGTTAGGTTTTTGGATGTCTAGGGTTTTGGCATTCATGAGTAATATGAAAAGGGCCTCTGGAGCCTCATTGTAATCCATTTTGCTCAGATGGATGCGCGTAACAACCACATCTATTCTCAGAGATAGCTACCACAATTTGAGCAAGTTTCAGTTCTGCAGTTTTATAGTTTCAGCCTATTTGATTATTTAATAGAAGATATTGTTCACTGGATATTTGTGTTATTCTTTCTATCTATGTGCTTATTATATTCAGTCTGTTAATCATTTCGTTCCGCTCCTAAATCCGGATCAATGTTGCACCAATGACAAGTGCGTGTCATTGACTACAACTTCCAGCTTTGGAATCACCTACATAATTCCCCCAAAGTTAGTACAATCAAAGACCACATAGATGCAAGTCAAGTGTATATCAACGATAAGAAGTAGACACTACCCTCCCTTCAACATGCAGTGTGCAAGGAGGCCATGACAGAGATATCCAACCTTCATTGACATATTGCATATGCCTGGACTGACCAACAAAAGCTATCATCCATTGTGTTGGAAGCATAAGAGTAGGCCCAACAACACCACTATGCACACACAAGCATAGGCAACAAAGTTACCAACTTAACGAGAACTCTCCGGAGTTCTCATTTTTTAGAGGTCAAATTTTTACCCACAAATTAAAAAGTGGCAGTACTAGTAGCACCCTTTTTTGGGGGGGGTGGTTAAAATTTCGACTTGTTTGAAATCAAAACCTTGAGAATCAATACCATTGAGGATAGAAGCATTAAAATTGACCCTTAAATCGAAAAGTGATGTTACCTAGTAGCATCAATTTTTTTTTGTAGTTAAAATTACGACCCAATTGAAATCCTGTCCTAGATGACTTCTACTATCACTGATAAAAGCCTAAGAAAAGACTCCTAAATCGTTGCTTCAGATATTATTTATTAATTTAATTTTATATTTTTATAAAAAGAAAATAAATGGGAAAGGAAAAAACTTCGCAAACATGTTGTTAAAAAAAAAAAAAAAACATTTTTTATTAAAAAATTCAGAATCCAATTTTTACTTTTTTTTTTAAGAAAAAGTTCAAAAAATACTTTGAATTTTTTCTTATTTAAACTCGGAAAAAACTAAATTTAAAATATTTTTTTTTAAGGAAAAACAAATTAATAAAAACAAGTTTTAGAAGATTTTTTTTTTTTAAAAGAAATTAAAAAAAAAACAAAAAAAAATCACTCAAAATACAACAAAAACACAAAAAGAATTAAAAAAATATGAAAATATGAAAATGCCAATTAAATTTTTTTTTGTATGACCTACAAATTAAGTAAATTAATTAAGAAAACAAACAAAAAATGAAAAATTGAGGGGGTGATGTTCGGCATTGCCCCCACTCCCCATAACTCCATGGGATATGGGAGGTGATGCTGACCATCTCCCCCCCTTCTCCATATCCTCATGGAATTATGCGTGGAGATATGGCGAGGGGGAGATGTTAGGCATCACCTCTCCCTCCCCACAACTCCACACATAATTCTATGAGGATATGGGG
>ML801090.1:66516-78610 GCA_009831015.1 Picea engelmannii
TTAAACCCTAAAAAAACTAAATTTAAAAGATTTTTTAAGGAAAAACAAACTAACAAAAACAAGTTTTAGAATATTTTTTTTAAAAGAAATTAAAAAAAACAACATAAATTCACTCAAAATACAACAAAAACATAAAAAGAATTAAAAAAATATGAAAATACGAAAAATACCGATTAAAAAAAATTGTATGACCTACAAATTAAGTAAATTAATTAAGAAAACAAATCAAAAATGAAAAATTCAGGAGGGGGCGATGTTGAGAATCACCTACCTCCCCCATAACTCCATGGGGATATGGGAGACGATGTTGACCATCTCCCTTGCATTCCATATCCTCATGGAATTATGCGTGGAGATATGGGGAGGGGGCGATGTTGGGCATCACCCCTCCCTCCCCATAACTCCACGCATAATTTCGTGAAGATATGGGGAGGGCGCAATGTTAGGCATCACCCCCTTCCCATAACTCCATGGGGATATGGGAGGTGATGTTGACCATATCCCCCCCCTCCATATCCTCATGGAATTATACATGGATATATGGGGAGGGAGCGATGTTGGGCATTACCCCTCCCTCCGCATAACTCCATACATAATTCCATGAGGATATGGAGAGGTCATGAAGATGGGCATATCCCCCCCCAACCCCTTCCTCATAAATCCATGCATTAAAAGGATATGGAAGGGGGTGATGCTGGGCATCCCCTCACTTCCCCATCATTCCATGCATTAAAAAGATATGGGGAGGGTGCGATGTTGGGCATCGCCCCCCCTCCCTATAACTCCACACATTAAAAGGATATGGGGAGGGGGCGATATTGGGTATCGCCCCTCCCTCCCCATTACTCCACACATTTATGCATGGAGTTATGGGGAGGGGGGACAATGCCAAACATCTCCCCCTCCTCAATTTGTCACAGTTTTTTGTTTTCTTAATTAAGTTACTTAATTTGTAGGTTATACAATTTTTTTTTTGGTAATTTTTAATTCTTTTTGTGTTTTTGTTGTATTTTGAGTGAATTTTTGCCCCCTCCTCAATTTGTCACATTTTTTGTTTTCTTAATTAATTTACTTAATTTGTAGGTTATACATTTTTTTTTTTTTTTTGGGTATTTTGGTATTTTTTAATTCTTTTTGTGTTTTTGTTGTATTTTGAGTGATTTTTTTTTTGTTTTTTTAATATATATATATTTTTAAATTCTTCTAAAACTTGTTTTTTCTTAACAATTCTTTTAAATTTAGTTTTTTTAGGATTTAAAAAAAGAAAAATTCAAATTTTTTTTTAACCTTTTTTTTTTTTTTAAATTTGGATTATGATTTTTTTTAATAAAAAATGCTTTTTATTCTTAAAAGAACATGTTTGTGGAGTTTTTTTCTTTCCCATTTATTTTCTTTTTATAAAAAAATAAAATTAACTTGATAAACAGTTTTTTGAAGTAACGATTTAGGAGTCGTTTTTGAGGCTTTTATCTGTGATGGTAGAAGTCATTTAGGCTACGATTTCAATTAGGTCGTAATTTAAACTACAAAAAAAACCCGATGTTACTAGGTAACATCACTTTTTGATTTAAGGGTCCATTTTAACGTTTCGTTCCACAATGGTATCGATTCTCAAGGTTGCAATTTCAAACAAGTCAAAATTTTGACAACCCCCCAAAAAAGGGTGCTATCGATAGCACCACTTTTTGATTTAGGGATTGATTTTGGTGTTTTTGACAAAAAAAATATAGATTTTTTGGGCCAAATTTCTCATTAAGTTGATAACTATGTTAACCTCGATGATAGAGTTGGGTGCATAGATCAAGCTTATAGCTAGGTCAACCACATTGGTAGAGGTCGACACATTTTGTCGTGACATGAAAGAATTATTGGAGATTTTTTATCAGATCGACTCCAAGTTCCAAAACTTCATCACCGAGCTAATGAAGAAGGTGCCATCCATTGCCTCCATCGCATCGTAATGAAATTCATTGGCTCGGGGATGGACCGACTAATAGTGTTGGGGGCCTATTGGCACCAAGGTTTTGGAAAGACCACGTGCATTCCACAATTTTTGCATGGTGAGCACGCCACAAGTTTTGTACCATGCAACACAGATGCTCATTGTGCTCTGACTATTTTATAATGTGCCCGTGCCAACCAGTTTACAGTTCACGCGTTGACTCTAGCACCGTGAAAAGACTTGTAAGAAGTCTTGTGCATGTCTAGTCATGATGATTTATAATGACTAATAACCATTTTTGTAACCGATAGACTAGTCATGCTTAAGGTTGTTAGTGAGCTCACATATTTTTTATGATTTCCATGCCTATGTAAAGATAAAAGTGATGCATGCATAATAGTTGTTGAGACCTAAGTATGCACGCTTGACGCTCCTCTTTCATTACCCTATACCTCCATAAAAAATCATACCTTTTATGTTGGTTTAGTTGGCCCCCCATTACTAAAATCACTCATTTTTTATGATCATTACCCCTCTTGACTGATTTTTTGCACCATATTTTGTTTTCTTAAAGGATAATTACATGTTATGGTTTGGGTATGAAGTACTTGTCATCGTGTTTTCCATTGGTTGAGCTCATAGTAGGTGTAATAGTGTTTTATATGCAGAATAGGGCTAATTGCAAGAACTAAGCTATTCTTGCAAATGTTGTTGGCATGCTAATTTTTAAATTATTTAATAATTTAATGTGTTAATTAAATGTTTAAACCATTTGAATGGCGCCTGCCTATGTGAATGATCATAAATGAGCACCTCCACACCAGTCTACACACAGTTTCATCATTATACAACATCAATCATGGTCGTGAGAACTCTACTGTTCCATCATTGCTACTACATGTTGAACGAAGGGTTAACAACACACATGTATCTATTTCAATATGAGGAGATTAAGATTCACTGTATTATCAACAACATAAGAACTTTGTACGCCATGGTTTCTCCCTGAGAGCGATGGAAATTGAACATGACCAAGCCACAAGGCTTGGAGCTATTCGAGGCCATACCTGAAATCAAAGATAATTTAATAAAGGTGGAATGGTATGATTTCATGTGCACATTTGAAGGACACCACACATGCCTAGCTATGTTGTTTGCGTAGAATTTCTATGGCTTCCAGACCCATCTTGGGGATACATGGATTCATATTACACAACACTTCATTGGAGAAGCTTGCGCTCTCCCTGTTTGTGGGGAAAGGTGGTTTAAGAAAGGCAAGCTGCCTCCCAACCTCTGCAGTAAATTCTTGGTTCCTGAGCACCAAGACCCTGACTGGAGCCAAGGAATTCATGTGTTGTGGATAAAGGAATATTGGAAAGAAACCCTAGCAGTGGTGCAAAGGTATATAATAGGTGAGGGTCTATTCAACATAGTACACTGTTATCACCTTCGTTTCCTTATGCATCTAAGTGGAGACAAAGAGCTAAATTTACCCTATTACCTGCTTAAAATCCTAACCAAAATGGCCAGGAGGGTTCACATCCACCCTGAATATACTCACATGATCCTGTACCATCAAGGATTAATTAAATTCTTGGTGTCTTTCACTTTAGAGGAACTTGAAATGCCTTGGGGTTATTTCTTGAAATCTATGGGATTGAAAGAGCAGGAACAAGTGCTTGATTCGTAGAATGAAGGTGATGTAAATAAAGATAAGATAGATGTCAAGGTTTCTCTAGAGCCTGGGAGCTTTATGAATCTTGTCCAACTCGCAACAAATAAGGGGAAAGGCCCTAAAACAAGGAACACTCCCTCGAAAGCAAACAAGCCAGAGACCTCCATGAAGGAGGAGTCCCCTCACATGCAACTAAGGTATTCTAGGGTTAAGGGAAAGGAAAGAAAAAGTGGAAAAGATTCCCACATGCACCCACCTGCACTGGAAACATCACAAAGGTCTCTGTCATCGAACCATTCAAAGGAGAAGCAGAGAACCCCCATCGAGAAACAACCTAAAAAACCTGTGAATAGAATGAGGGGGAAACTTGAATCTAGATCACACATCAATGAAGTGGTTGAGGGAAAGAATGTTCCTATATAAGCCTTACTAAAAACATCCCCTACAACCAAACAAGATAGAAAGAGAAAGGGTGAACAAAACATTGAAACCCCAAGCAAGCCAAACATGAAAACTAGAATTACAAATCAATTGAGACTGAACTCCAAGGCTCTTTTTAAGCCATCATTAAAAAACCCCCAACCAATTGTGATTGAAGATGATGATAACCCTGAATTTTACAGCATGGAAGAAAAAAAAATCAATGTTTTGAAGGGAATGACAGTGAAAAAGAAGAAATCAAATCCTAATGAGGGTGAGACTTTAGAAACACCATTTGTAACTGTGAAAAAACCATATTCTACAGACTCCATTCAACAACACAAAGCAGATGATTATGGACTTGATCTTGAGAAAGACTCTATTGGCACTGTTATCCCCCAACTTCAGGGATAACTAGGAGATCATGTCTCGAGGCCCACAGGTCCTAGACATGGAGTACCGAGAGAAGGATTGACTTTAGAATGGCCCTAGAGGGCCCACCTTTTCTTTCTTCCAACATCTTTATCTTGTCAGCAACAACAACATCCACCACCATCGGCTTGGTCCTGTGTTAGAGAAGGTTCTTGCTCCATGAGGTAATTAGTCCAGGTGTCATGGCATGTGTCACTTTGATCATCAAAACCATTGAATGTATGCATCTGATTCCTTTTATTTCTAACAACTACTTGGATCTTACACTTTCCCACTTGACCATGTTTGGGGGGATTGACAGGGTTCCCTAGCAAGCCTATGTCTTTAGGTTTTGGCTTTCCACTAGGGTGAATTTCTGAAAAATTCATCATCCGCTCCCATCATAGTACCACTTTTCCATCTTGTTTCCCACTCACCTATCTCATTCCACTTGTCCATACATTGGGTTGACCTATTTTCAGGATTGCACCTTATCTCATGGGAAGAAGGGGATAAAGGCCCAGAAGGTAAAAGATAGCTGGTAAAAGATAAAATCCTAAAAATAAAACCTCAAGATGCTTCACCCAGGGATCCCTGAGAAAGCAATAAAAATCTTCTCAACAAGAAACAAGAGGGACCCAGAAAAATAATAAAACAAGGCCTAACCAGAGGATAGGGGGGTCTCATCACGAGCCAACCTATTAGGTCCATGGGTATCTAATAGTATGACATTTCCATTAGCTGGTCAACATGCCAGTGTAGTGACTCTTGGTTGCATAGCCAAGGGAAATAGGGTCTCATCACGAGTTATACTTCTCATTTATGTGAAAATACTTGTGGGTAATGCTGTCACCACTAGTCACCACACCAGGGCAATGTCCCCTGATTAGATCTTGAACAAAAAACAATAAATGATAAAAGAATGAAGAATAAAAGGAAATAATGGGTTTGGAAAAAATGCATCCATGACAGGTACAACTTGCCTTCTACAAAGGCACCCATAGGTAACATTTTTTGCATCCTTGGCCCTCACTGTACCCACATGTTTGGACATCCCCTGACCACATCACCCACTTACATGGCTTGGATGAGGTTTCTTCTAGGAACTTTCCTTCTTCTGTGGACACTAGCCCAATACGACACCTTGTCCTTTTCTCCAGACTTGTATTGTAGGCTTGTGTAATGTCTTTGAGCTATTAACTAATGTATTAGGGATTTTATGCACATGTTTAATAATATTGATGATGAAATGTGATTGACATTGCTATGATCCCTGCGACTGATGAGCCCATGGAGGGCATAAATTTTGATGTGTAGGGCCATGCCCGAAGGACAAGTACCATTTGGACCGATGCACATGGGGAGATGATCAGTTCGGACCTCCATAGGGATGAAGAGCCCACTAGGTGGATGTTGAGACCCCATCAGGGGGCAGAGATAGGACAATGATGGATCAGGGGCTTTACACCAAAAAAGAAGAGGACGTTCCACTAGAGGCACCCCGACACAACTTGAACTAGGGGGGTTGAGCCCTTTTCAGTTGAACGTTGACCTTGAAAGGCCTGGGATGTCACCCTTGATGACCATGACGTCATCCAACCTATTGGACATCTTGGGAGGTAGACTGGGTAGTAGTGGCACGTGTGGCAGGTTGGAGAATCCCAAGGAGGGCTAACGTTTTTTTCCAGGATGCTTCATTTTCCCTAAAAGGGGCTAACGTCCCCCTTATAGGGGATTTTTATATCTTTTCATCTTGATTAGGGTTTAGATTTAACATTTTAATGTAAAACAATATGATTTTAGTATTTTTTCCTTGTCGGCCTTTTACATGACCTAAAATGTAAAATTAGGTCATGGTACTGTATAAATGAGGGGTTTTTACCTTCATTTTATGATCAAAAACTTACTCTCTCCATAAGGAGGTCTGAAATTTGCGCCCTCTCTTGGGTTATTGGCTGATTTAGTGATGCGCACTTGTTTAAGGAGGATTATTTTGGCATGTCTTAGAATTTCTCTTGAAGGAAGGTGTTACAACCAGGGTTTGCATTGATATTTCTTGGTGATATGTAAGTAATTTTCTGCAAAACTTCTTGAATGAATGGTTGTAGTTTTATTTCTTGCTTATGTTTATAAATTTTTCCGAATAAAACCCTAGGTGAAAAACACACAAGTAGGTCCTTGTCTCATGTCCCCTTTGAGAGAAATTTTCAGCCATTGAAGAAGAAGAGAGCCTAGTCATTGCTACTCTCTCTCTCTCTCTCTTCATTTATTGCTAGTCATACTATCTAGAGGCAAAAAAGAGAGAGACATATTAAACAACACTTAGGGCCGTTTTTCTCTAGGGTTTGCTAAAAAGGACTTTCTCTAGCAACACCTTGCTTCATCAAACCCTCTAGTCTTGTTTTTTATGCTTCATCTTTCAACTAGCCCTTTTTGCCATTGAGTTAAGGAAGGAGGAGAGAACATTGAGGCCTTGTTTACCTACACCAAGGTGAGACTCTCTCCCCTAGGGTTTTGACTTTGGGTCCTTGCTCTAGCAACACTCCAAATACTCTCTATCTAGTCCTTGACCTATTTACCTTTGCCTCCTTTAGATTTTGCGTCCTTCACTATTGATTCCATTTAACCCTAAGGCACTGATCCTAAGATCCCTTGCGTTGAAGTGACCTTTATCAAAAATACTCCCAACAAATTGATTGAAACCCTTGTTAGCACTCGGTCAATTTCCTAGAGGTTGAAAAAGAAGAAATTTACTAAGGTAACCTTAACCAACCGCTTTTAGATATGGGATCTAGCCCTTACAGCTCCAGAGAGGGATCTCTCTGTATAATTTAGCTTTGTTTTAAATTAAGATTTTAGGCTAGCTAGAGAAATCGTTGGTTTTGTTGTAAAGGGTTTTTAAAGTTGGTTGAGACAAACTACACCTCCATTGGGCTATGGGGTCAGTGTTTAATCAATTCAGAGAAATAACCAGAAACGCCAAAGAAGTTTTTCACAGGGCGAGGTAATATATTCACTGGATATTTTCGTACTTTAAATGACGAATGGAAGAACAAATGAGGAAAATAACTTCAACTAACAAGCACTTAAGAATATCTTAATTGAAAATATTTAGAAGATAAACACTTAAATCTCTAGAATCGGAAACAGGGTATCAGAGATAAATCCTGCAACATAACGCTATTCGTAAAGATTAGATTCAGACAACAAACTGAAATACGGAGAAAGAAAACATTAACTCAGGGAATCACATCACCAGTGAACATACGCAAGAATCCTATAAAATGCCTCTTCTTTATTAATGGTGAGTCTCTTAAAAAATGATACAGCTTGACGACAATCGGGTGTGCGAATCAACAACCCCTAATACATCGAAAAATGAAGTATTTAAAAAACAAAATACATACGCTCCTGTCATAACTGATCAGGACGTGCTCATACTATTTTTAGACTAACTACCTTAACTAATCAAAACTGCTTTGATGACTCATTACAACTGTATACTGAATTTCAGGGGTAGGCCGTTGGTGAGGTGCCTCCGCAACCTCTGCTGACAGGACAGATGACTGGACACAACAACTCATCTGCTTAGTCTAGTAGATCGCACACTTCTTCCCATCTGATGTGACCTGGCACTGTGACTTTAAGCAACCTCCGGTACACTTCATCCATGTCGGTGTACTTAGAAAATGTGGGCTTGATGATGAAGATGTGCTTAATTTCATGCTGGATACTAATATCCAACTACAAGGCATCCATGAATGCTCTTCCTGTGATGCTTTCCTGTATACCTGCAAACTTAGAACTATCCCTGGATACTTCAGTTAATTTTTTCTTATAATCAATGAGGGTCATTAGCTTGTCATTAATGACCTTCATACCAGGCAGACCCTTTCTTTGCAGAGCATCTATTTTACTGAAGAACCTCTGCACTCCTTGTTCCATGACTTGGATCTTCTCTTCAAGCTACAACATGAGACCTCTTTTGGTTAGAACCCTTTTCACCTCCAATATGGTCTCGGTTCTGTCTTCGATTTTTAATTCCTCGAGTTCCTCCCGGGTCTTAGAATTCAGGAACCTTATGATTTCATTCGCTTGGGCTGGCATGTCTCCCAGTTCAGTTCTGATTTTCTCCATAGCCTGTTTGCTCCTCTCGAGCAACTCATTCTGTTCAAACATGATTTGAACCATGGGCCAATTTCATTAATGGATTTAGAAATATCCGTCCACACAAGTTCTTTAACCTCAACCAGGGTCTTTCCAGCCACTGTCTGTTTCTAGAGCTGCTGCAACTCCTTCCTGATCTGATCATTTACTTTTTTTTCTCTAGACAGACTTGTTTGGAAAGAAGCCTTTAGCTCTTGGAGATTCTCCACCTCTTTTTTAAGCCTGCTGATTTCTGACTCTTGCAGGTTCATTCTCTCCATAGACTTGGCCAGGTCGATAGCTCCTTCTGGTAGAGGTGCCGCTGTTGAAGATGGGATGAATGTCACCGTTGGTGTTGCAATTAGGATGGCACTCAATGGGATGCCTTCCATTGGCTTTGCCTGCTCTTTCTCCTTGAGCAGTCTCTCTATCTCTGCCTCCATCTCCTTTAACTGCGCATTCTGCTCCAGGAGTAATTTCATCATCTCATCCTTTTCGCCTTCCCTTTCAGCTATTTCTTTCGTCTGTGGGTCTTCTATTGGAGGGAGCTTTAGCTGCTTTCTCAATGAGGCGATGTCAGCATTCTTCTTTTTAATCATTTCCTCAGCGGCCTTGACGTTTGCAGGATCGTAACCTATTTTGAGGACCAGCTCCTCCAGTGTCTTTATCTGATTATCTTTCGCGAAGGAAGATATTTTCTCCAACTTTAGTTGAGTTTGGGCATTGCTCAAAGCCAACCGAAACTTTGATGCAGAAGTTGAAGCATGGGCCAAAGTGTGAAAAATCATTTCTCCTGTTTGCTTGTGCAGATCCACCTGATTTGTCGGATGCACATCCTTTGTTTGAAACTCGAACGTGGACCTCTTGTAATCAGACATTACCTTGGGATCCGCCACCTGATCTTGTAGGAATTCCATATGCATCCTACCCTTTTCTGTATCAAATGCTGAAAGGAGTCTATGCTGGGCAGTGGAGGACTGCTTCTGGAACTGTGCATAGGTGCTGCTTGTGAGCGTCTGGTTCCTCTTTCTGATCAAGTCATATTTTTCAAAAATTCCCAGCTTGGGCCCAGTCTTGCTTGGCGGAGTATCCAAGGGAGAATATTTGGGTTCTATCGCTTTCGTTCCCTCTTTATGCCGACTGGAGCCGAAAGGGAAACTAAATTGCTTGGCCCCAGTGGTGGCCACTGTGGTAGTCACTGTGGTAGCTTCTATTGTAGTGCTGGGAGTTGAGACTGTCTTCGGCTTCTTAGAGTGAATGTGGAATTCCTCTGAAGACACCTCAGTCACAGGAGGAGATGATTCCTGTCGAGGCCTCTTCTCCTTGAGGACCTGAGGCGTGGTAGCAGGTAGTGCGCTTGTTGAGGGCGCCTGCTGTTCCAAGTCTAACAAAGTATCAGGCAGCCATACTGCCTGATTCACGAATTTTTCGATGTCTGGCTTGGGCTCGTGAATATACGGGGTATTTCTATTTTTTACCCTCATGTCTGAAATGATCCCATGCGGATCATAACGCCAGATGAAACTTGTGGAGAAATTCATACCCTTCAAAATTCGATCTGCTTCTTCCCCTGCACCTCGACTGTTGCAGATGAAAGGGCCAATTTGACCCTTGATTCTCAGCTGCTGCTTTTTCTTAAGGGAAACAAAGTGAATATCATCAGAATTCATAATCTGCCTTATATATTCTAGTGCGAAGAATCTTACCGGTAGATACCGAGGCAGTTTATAAGGTGCCAATTCGCACCCAAAGATTCTGATTTCCGTGTGGTTCTGGCATAAATACCAGTCTCCCATCTGAACGTTGTCCGAGAGGTGCAGGATCCTCTGGACCTCATCATTTATTCGTGACTCTGGCATGCCACGCAACATACTTACCATAGGGTGGTAAAACTGGTCAATGAAAGCCGTGAAGTCATATTCAACCGAATTGTGCTTTAGAAGAGAAGTCCACGCCATGACTGGCTGGGGCTTCCCGTCGGTGTTCATCTTCTGCATGGAGAAGTTGAACCCATCGGCTTGGAAATAGAGGAACATGTAAGCCAGAATGGATGAATACCTGAACATGCCTTTGGTGGGGAAATTGACGAATTGCTCATGGATATTATGGGCTAGGAAAGTGATGTAATCGAACTGCGTGGTCGGCTGTTCGTCATTTGAGAAGATAGATAGGAAGCCCAAGATGGGCTCGTCCACCCACTGATTAGAATAATACCCAAGCAGGGCACACAGAGACGAAATAATCTGATTCCCTTTGGTAGAAAACATAGATGAGGGTACGGGGGATTGGTGGACGGGATTGGAGCTGAAGTGGGAAGAAAAAGCTCGAAAATTTGAGCTCTTTGTGGGAAGGTCATTTTCTGGTACAACTCAGTGAGGATTTCTAAGTTAAAGGGTGATGCAGCTTCTGCTCGGGTGATTTGCAGCATTTGGTCGATATCCTCTGGGGTGATGAAAAAGAGGACGTCCCCAGATGAGGAAGCAATGGATTTCTAGTCAGGGACGTAGTGGACCTGGCAATGGAGGGAAAATTCAGGGAAATTATGGATTTGAGGGAAAAGGTACAGAGGTAAATTAGACTCCCAGAGTCCAATTTTGTCGCTCTGGTCCAGGAAAACCTCCCGGAGCCACGACCGAAGATCAGAGAAGTCAAAACTGCATATGGTATCGGCTATCAAACGGTCCTTGTCGACCAGGGGAATTTTATCCAAGTCAACTGTAGGAGGAACGAACATATTCTCTTCCTCTTCAGCTGGCTTCGTTTTAGACACCATCTCAGTAACTGTACCTGCAACAAACAACGTTAGTGGGGTCTGCTGGGGGTGGAGGAGAACGACCGGGAAGCAATGGGAAGACGATAGATATGTTCTCTGGTGCGGTGGATGGTTCTGGCGCGAGGGAGGAATAACGAGTGAAAATAGGCACAACGGTATTTTTATTCAAATCTGGGTCGGTCGGACGCGGGAAAAACGGTCAGCATGACAACGGGCATATTATCCTATTATTAATGGACAACGGGCCACTTGTGGTGATATGGCAGGTGACGGTGGCCAAAGCATATGGACGACTGACGTGGAGGTTTGTGATTGGGGGTGAATTCGCCAAAGGGGGCTGTTCATGAGTGAAGGGTGTTATGGCGCTGACATCGTGGATTGACAGTATTAACGGGATGGGACTTCGACCCAGGGGCAAGTGGGACAAGTGGGGATAATGGAGGATGACATCCAGGGGTGATGGAATGTCAGATAGCAGGTGGGGAATTTGACCTCTGGACCTATAGAAACGCGCCATGTGTAACAAGGGGCCCGCCGGAAGGAATATTCATTTCGGAACCCCCCCTTTGATTAAAGACAAAACACCAAGGGGGGTCCGAAATGCGTTAAGAACCATCGATCTGCGCGCTGGTATGATGGCTGTCTGTATGATGGCCATCTAGATCTGCGCGCTCCTTAATATCAATTCCAGAACCCCCCCCCCCCTCCATTAAAAGCAGAACGGAGG
>ML801090.1:98275-134330 GCA_009831015.1 Picea engelmannii
GATCATGTGGCATCCAAAACCCCTAATCCATTGGCCCAGATTAGTCTACAACCCTAATTCCTTAACCTAAATTAGAAAACCATCAATGAAAACCGTGTGCTAAAAAATGACTAAAAACAAACGCAAAAAACTACCATTTTTTTCCAGGGGCTCTACAAAGAATATAACACATACCCAAAAATCTCCCACTTGTTGTTTTCTTTTCACATAATGGGTCACATGATTACATAGTCAACAATCGAGGGCAACAATTCCCATTGTTTCTCTACACCAAGAGAACTTCTCGGTGCTCATAGAATTTGTCAACGAATCTGCAACATTATTCAAAGTGTCCACCTTCATTAGAAACACCTTCTTGCCTTGAAAAATGTCTCTCACAAAGTGATACTGAACATCAATATGCTTTGTATTTGAATGATAAGTCAAGTTATTCGCTTAGAAGATTTCACTCTAACTGTCACAATCTATCCTTTTAGCTTGTTGTACCAACCCAATACATGAACACAATATCTATAACCATATTGCTTCCTTGCTTGCATGAGTGGCTATGTAACACACCCACTACGACATAATAAATTTTTTCACCCCTTCTCCTCTTTTCTCCGAAGAATAGAATTCCCCGAGTCCCTATGGGACCTGATACAGACCCTGCCATCCATTAACCACACTCATCTGATCGACGGTTATGGCCACAGGCCTAACCAGTATGGCATCCTTTTTCTCTTCGCGCAACTCGCAACATCGCGAGCTGGGGCGTCGAGCCTTCGTGCTCCTATCTCACGAACCTTCGAGACGCGAAAGTCAGTGATGGTTTGACTTCCTTTTCTCACTTCTCGCAACTCGCAACCTCGCGAGTTGGGGTGTTGAGCCTTCGTGCTCCTATCTTGTGAACCTCTGAGACGTGAAAGTCAACGATGGTTTGACTTCCTTTTCGCACTTCTCGCAACCTCGCGAGTTGGGGCATCAACCCTTTGTGCTCCTATCTCACGAACCTCTGAGACGAAAAAGTCAGCGATGGTTTGAATTCCTTTTTTCACTTCTCGCAACTCGCAACCTCGCAAGTTGGGGCATCGAGCCTTCGTGCTCCTATCTCACGAACGTTCGAGACATGAAAGTCAACGATGGTTTGACTTCCTTTTCTCACTTCTCGTAACTCGCAACCTCGCGAGTTGGGGCATTGAGCCTTCATGCTCCTATCTCGTGAACCTTCGAGACGTGAAAGTCAGTGATGGTTTGACTTTGTTTTCTCACTTCTCGCAAATCCTAACCTCGGGAGTTGGGGCGTCGAGCCTTCATGCTCTTATCTCGCAAACCTTCGAGACGTGAAATTCAGCGATGGTTTGAATTCCTTTTCGCACTTCTCGCAACTTCGTGGGTTGAAGCACCCAACCCTAACCGCCTTGAAACTCTAGAAGATCCAACGGTTATCGGCTGTTCACCACTTATATCTCGAAGTGTCTCTGCTATCCATTTCTTCTCTCTTCTGCACACATCTGGACGTACATTTTCGATGACCCAGATCTATTTCTCTCTAGCTAATCTAACAGAAGTTGTAGCTCTTCCTTGAGCATGCAATTCTCTTTCTTCTTCTTGGAAGATTTCTCAAATATCAAAGGTTTTGGCCTTTGCTTCTCCTCTGCGACCTTCGCAGCTATGACTCCATGCACAAAACAACATTATCCCTCCTGGGCTTCTCTACTCTGAAGCCGTGAAAGATTTCCTCGACCTCTGTGAATTCCTACTGGGTCTGTGCATCTGACCAGGTGCTATCTGTCCCGAGCTTCATCAATTATGAGGGACTTGGGAAATTTGCGCTCTTTCTCATGTGTTTGACTCTTAAAAGAGTCTTCAGCACATCTATTGCTCTCCTTCATCAAGTCTAGGACTTGAGTGGGTCTTGGTCTCTACTTTCTTTATAGGGATCCTGTGCGTAACTGCACTACCTCTCCTGAGATATGCCTTTAACGCTACTCGCGAAAACAAAGGAAAGGGGTTCAGGCATTTAACGCCCCCTCTTCTCCTTCCAATCTAATAGCCATGAATGACCGTAGATCTTCCGACATGATCTCTCCTATCAAACGATACTTATCCCTACATAACCATCTCGGGATTTCAAGAGAATCGTTCCTCCTCGTGCATGGTTAGTAAGGCCTTGCACCTTCACATCCTCTTTCCAGGATCTTGATGGGATTTTCAAGGAGGGTATCTCTATGGGGAGGTTTACCCAAGGTACTATCTGAGGTAGATAAGGGTATCTCTCTCTCGAGGACCAGACGTGAAGTCTGAATTAGATCAGTATGCATATAAATAACGATTTATGAAAACATAAGCCATACGTAGTCTTTCAATTATAAACATGCAACTACCAGTACTGATCAAAACACCATACAGACATTCTTGCACTGAAATCATTCATAATTTCACATCTTATGAGCATAAATGTCAATATATATATATTTCAAGATGCCAGAGACAAAACACTTATAATAAAAACACCAGAGGTGATGCAATTGCTGAGAGGGGTGCTCGTTTCCACCCAACCGTAGGCTCAACGACTCCCAACGGATTTACCACTAGATACCCCCAAGATGAGACCACGATACTGTGAGACCGTGTCTCTGTCTTCCAGTGACCGAGAATGAAGGTTACTCTCCTTCTTCTCGGCTATCACTCACTCTGCATATTTTTCCAGAGTTCTTCCTCCCTCGCATCTACCCGTGATCGCACACTCCTCCTACCTTTTTCCTTTTTGACGAGGTTGCATGTGGCATGATCTCCCTCATGGTGGTTAGGTGTCAGGACCCCATGGATGGGCGGTTTTACCCCCATCCCTCATTACGCATGAGGAGCCATCCACCTACCAACCTGCGAGTAATTAATTTCGGGCCAACGAGCCGCTCTTGGTTCTTCGGGCCAGTGAAGACCAAATATGGTATTGGTTTTTGGTGGAAGTTAACGCCACCATTCTAGGTTCCTTCCACCACATTTATCTAGCCATCGTAGTCTCTTTTTCAGCATATTCCCCTCTCAGTAGTCCTACAATATATATTCATAATATTATTCACATTCATCGACCTTTTTCACAAGGTCTATTCACATTACACATTCACATTTTTGAGTTTGCCACAATACTTGGCTAGTATAGTTATTTTTACAGATTAGGGGAAACAAGGTGTTACAATTCCCTCCCCCTTAAAGGAAAATCATCCTCGATGTTCTATCTATCAACATGACCTGCATGTACATATGTAAACAAAATCGTATATGCTTGTTTCATGGCATCCTCCATTTCCCATGTAGCCTCATCTGGGCCAAAATGTTTCCACTGCACCTTGACCTGTGCAATGGTTCTGTTCTGGAGTGGGGTTTCCTTTTTGTCCAGTATGCATTGGGGTTCTAGTAGAACTTCTCCCTCTGGTTTCACCTGAATCAAAGACCAATCAATTATATGATTAACATCATGTACATATTCCTTCAATAATGAAACATGGAAAACATTATGTGCTTTGACTGTGGGAGGAAGTGCTAGCCGATAGGCTACAGGTCCCACTCTATCTAGAACCTCAAAGGGTCCACAATACCAAGGTGCAAACTTGGCACAAGCTCCCATTTCAGGGAAATCTTCCTGGGCCTAACTCTGAGATATACATGGTCTCCCGTTTTGAACTCTCTTGGAGTTCTCTTTTGGTCGGCATAACTTTTCTGTCAGTTTTGAGTGACCTTCAGATTTTGTTTTATCTGAGTCACTTGCTGTTCCATTTCTTTTAACATGTTAGGTCCAAAAGATATCTTGTTTACGGGATTACTCTAGCTGACTTGAGTATTACATGACCTACCATAGAGGACCTCGAAGGGACTCATCTTTAGGGATGCTTGGTAGCCGTTGTTGTAGGCAAATTCTACCAATGGCAGGTAGTCTTCCCATTTCTTGGGCCAATGCATTACATGCATCCTTAACATGTCTTATAATATTCGATTCACTCTTTCTGTCTGTTCGTTGGTTTGAGGGTGATAGGTGGTGCTAAAAAACAACTTGGTCTCTAAACCAACCATCAGTGATTTCCAAAAGTTGGAAGTAAATTTCGTGTCTCTGTCAGACACGATCTCTTTCAGCATACCATGCAATCTGAATATCTCTTTCATGAATACCTAGGCAATATCGATTTCCTTGTAGGTCGACTTGATGGGGATGAAGTGAGAAAACTTGCTCAATTTATCCACCACCACCATAATGACATCATTTTTTTTGGTTGAGGTTGGTAATCCAGTGATGAAATCCATGGAGATGGTTTCCCATTTCCATTCTGGGATTGGTAAAGGTTGCAATAATCCTGCTGGGTGTCGATGTTTTGCTTTAACCTGTTGGCACTCTATACATTTGGCTAGGTACTCGGCTATGTCTTTCTTCAATCCAGGCCAATAAAATTGTTTCCTGGTGGTAGTGACCATTTTCTGGTATCCTGGATGACCCGAGTAGGGTCTTTTATGTAGTTCATCCATAATGAACCTCTTCAAGTTGTCACACGCTCGAATATAAAATCTGTTTCTGTAAGTGAGCAGACCTCCTTTGGTCATCTGATAGCCTTCATATTTTACTCTGGCGGGTTCTTGCTATAGGTACATGGTCACGGTCTGAATGATGATTTTGAAATCAAATTCTCTAAGGAGGGCCATCCATCTAGCCTGTCTGGTGTTGATATTTGGTTGATCAAACAAATATTGCAATCCACAGTGATCTGTCATAATTACAAATTTTCTTCCCATGAGGTAATGCCTCCACATTTTCAAGGCATGCACTATGGAAACCAGTTCTAGATCATGGGTCACATAGTTGACTTCATGCTCATTCAATTTTCGGGATTCATAGCAGATCACACTTCCTTTCTGCATAAGGACTCCTCCGAGCCCTTCCTTATAGGCATCTGTGCACACGAGGAAGTCAACTTTTGGGTCGACAATTTTCAGCATGGGTGCATGGGTCAGTAGATGTTTTAGGGTTTGAAATCTTTCTTCACATTTCTGCATCCACAGGAATTTTGTCCCTTTCTTCTGGAGGGTAGTGATTGGACAACTAATCTTGGAGAATCCTTCTATAAATCTCCTGTAATATCCTGCTAATCCCATAAAGGATCTGATATCCGAAACATCCATTGGGGCAGGCCATTCCATGATAGACCTGATTTTGTCAGGGTCCACTGCTACCCCTTCTTCGGACAGAACATGACCCAAGTAATGTATTTGCTTCTGGAAGAAGTCACATTTGCTGAATTTAGCATAGAGATGATGCTCTCTGAGTACTTGCAGCACAAGCCTACGATGTTCTTCATGCTCTTCTCTATTCTTAGAGTAAATTAATATATCATCAATAAAAACTAGCACAAATTTATCTAGAAATTTACTGAGTACATTTTTCATCAAGCACATAAAAGTGGCAGGGGCACTAGTCAACCCAAATGGCACTACCATGAACTCATAGTGACCATACCTCGTCCAAAAGGTAGTTTTATGGATGTCTTCACGCTTGATTCGGACTTGATGGTATCCCGATCTCAAGTCAATCTTTGAGAAAATAGACGCACCTCCCAATTGATCGAACATATCATCGATCCTGGGCAAGGGGTACTTGTTCTTTATGGTTACCTTATTGAGTTGTCTATAATCTATACATAGTCTAAGGGTGTCATCCTTTTTTTTCACAAAAAGGACTGGCGCTCCCCATGGAGACACGCTGGGTCGAATATAACCCTTATCCATCATTTCTTTTAATTGCAATTTGAGTTCAACTAACTCGGGTGTGCTCATCCGGTAGGGTGTCCTAGACACTGGCACTGCTCCCGGTGCAAGTTCTATCGAGAAGTCTATGTCTCTTCTTGGAGGTAGACCCGATACTTCTTCCCAAAACACATCTCTATATTCTTTCAGGGTAGGATGATCTTCAAGGAGGGGTTTGTCACCTTCTATGGTTTCCAACACCTGTATTGCATATAGGGGACATCCCTTTTGGCAATACTTTCTCATTTGCAGAGCTGATATTTGTCTCATCGAGACAGGTTTTCGAATCCCTTGAAGGGTCATCCTTTTTCCTTCTTTGCTCACACATTCTAAGGTTTTATGGTAATAGTCCAATCTGGCTTTATGGGCAGCTAGCTAGTCCATACCAATCGACAGATCATACGATCTGAGGGGTAATACGTTAAGGGTTGCTTGGGTGGCAAATTCACCCAACATCAATTGGCAGGCTGGTATGACCTCTGCTACCCTTCTTTTGGTGCCAGTGGCTAACTCTACCAACCATGGCTTAGTTTGTTTTTGTGGCTATAGTTTACACTTATGAACAACTTTAGGGGCTATATAACTCAAATTTGAACCAGGTTCAATCAAAATAGACACTAGATGGTTGGAGATCATACCTTCTATCTCCACCACTGAAGCTTGATGGTCATCTTGGTTATTATCCAAGGCTTCATAAATCTGCGGCACACTCCTGGCCACATCATTGACTGCAGTAGCTTCCTGGACGTTATAAACCCTCTGACTATTCTATTGTCGGTGTGGACAGTCTCTCAGGAGATGTTCTTCTCAACAACCACAACATTTCAAAGGTTCTCTCTTTGGGTTATCAGTCTTTACTGGTACAGGTCCATAAATTTTACTTCTGCCCGATGAGGGAAAGTTCTGCTGGAGTACACTCTGGGCTGGAAAGTTCATTCTTGGGTTCTTCTTATAGTTCTTAAATCCTAGGGATTTAATCCCCTTTTTCTGAAACCTTGAACTATTCTTTGGTTTCCATCCTTCACGAGGTTTTGCTCGATGTCCATACTGTTCCTGACAATATGTTTCCTTTCGAATAATTCCTTCTAGGGTCTTTGGCTCATCAAATTCAATTCTGTTCCGGTAGTCCTTGGGTAGCCCACTGATGAAGCGCTGGACCTTTACCTTTTCTTCTTTTATATAAGGCACATATCTCAACAATTCGAGGAATTTGTTGACATATTCCTCTATAGTGAGTTGCCCCAGTTTGAGTTCATAAAACTCTTTTGTCTTCTCGTCGAAATATTTTTCCAACAAATACTTCTTTCAGAAGAATTTCTCAAACTGTTTCCAGGACAGATCCTCTTCGAAAACCCCTTTCACATTCTTAATATCTTCCCACCAAATGGAAGCCTTTTCGTTCAGATTGAAGGTGGCTACTCAGACCTTCAAATTTTCTGAAAAATCATGGAATCTGAAATATTTCTTTAGTCCAAGCAGCCAGGCCTCTGCTTCCTCTCCCTTCTTTATCTCACCATCGAAGGAGGGTGGTTTGACCTTTCTGAATTCCTCAAATTTATGACCCTTGGAAGTCTTTTGTTTCTTCTATTTTCTTCGAGAATAGGAACTAGTTCCGCTGCTAGAAGAGTCTTCTGAATCACCAGCTTCCTTCTCAGAGGAATCACTTGGCACTGGTCCCTTACCTTTGGGGTGGAACTTTTTCGAGGTGCTCCTCTCAGTGTGGCTACTAACATGACCATGTTTTTGAGTTTCAAGTTCATGCTACATTTGTCTTTGCAGATCAAATAAATTCTGCAGTAAAACTGCGTTAATTTTTGTCTGCTTTTCTTGTTCTTTAATCATCCTTTCATTGTGGGCCTTGCAGCTTTGAAACTCAACCATGAGACTCCTCATAGTATCAGCTAGATCTGGAGGGGTCCCTATTGCACTTCTTTCATTAGACTCTTTGTCTCTATTGTGGGAGCCCTCTCCCACCTCTTGATGAGTGACCATTCTTTGTGTCTATAAATTCCCACGACTGATCGCCTGCTTGGGTGCAAAAGACAAACACTTGTTGTTAGTCAATAGTTAGATACATTTTTATAATCCACGCAAGAATTCATAATTCTTTCACATGCATACACAGTCCGGTTCTTATTTTCAAACTTTGATCCTTCGAATATAAAAGGGTTTAAGATAGAGGGTTACTCCTCTTAGGAGTGTTCCGAACGGAGCTTCTGCGCAACTCATTCATGAGCCCAAGCAAGACGAGTGCTGTAACCATGCTCTGATACCAATTTGTAACACACCCACTATGACATAATAAAACTTTTTGCCCCTTCTCCTCTTTTCTCCGAAGAATAGAATTCCCCGAGTCCCTATGGGACCTGATACAGACCCTGCCATCCCTTAACCACACTCATCTGATCGGTGGTTATGGCCACAGGCCTAATCAGTATGGTGTCCTTTCACTCTTCATGCAACTCAAAACCTCGCGAGCTGGGGCGTTGATCCTTCGTGCTCATATCTCGTGAACCTCCGAGACGCGAAAGTTAGCGATGGTTTGACTTCCTTTTCACACTTCTCGCAACTTGCAACCTCATGAGTTGGAGCATCGAGCCTTCGTGCTCCTATCTCGCGAACATCTGAGACATGAAATTCAGCGATGGTTTGACTTCCTTTTCACACTTCTCGCAAATCGCAACCTCATCGTCGAACCTTCCTGCTCCTATCTCATGAACCTATGAGACACGAAAGTCAGCGATGGTTTGACTTCCTTTTCGCACTTCTCGCAACTCACAACCTCATGAGTTGGGGCATCGAGCCTTTGTGCTCCTATCTCGCGAACCTCCAAGACGCGAAAGTCAGCGATGGTTTGACTTCCTTTTCCCACTTCTCGCAACTCGCAACCTCGCGAGTTGGGGCATCGAGCCTTCGTGCTCCTATCTTGTGAACCTTCGAGACTTGAAAGTTAGTGATGGTTTGACTTACTTTTTTCACTTCTCACAACTTAGTGAGTTGAAGAACCCAACCCTAGCCGCCTTGCAACTCTGCAAGATACAACAATTATCGACTGTTCACCACTTCTATCTCGAAGTGTCTCTGCCGTCCGTTTCTTCTCTCTTCTGCGCGTGTCTGGACGTACATTTTCGACGACCCAGATCTATTTCACTCCAGCTAATCTAATGGCAGTTGTAGCTCTTCCTTGAGCATGCACTTCTCTTTCTTCTCCTTGGAAGATTTCTCAAGTATCAAAGGTTTCAGCCTTTGCTTCTCCTCTGCGACCTTCGCAGCTATGGCTCCGTGCAAAAAATGACACTATCCCTCCCAGGCTTCTCTACTTTGAAGCCATGAAGTATTTCCTCGACCTTTGTGAATTCCTACTGGGTCTGTGCATCTGACCGGGTGCTATCTGTCCTGAGCTTTGTCAATTATGAGGGACTTGGGAGCCTTGCACTCTTTCTCCTGGGTTTGACCCTTAAAAGAGTATTCAACACATCTATTGCTGTCCTTCATCAAGTCTAGGACTTGAGTGGGTCTCAGTCTCTACTTGCTTTACAGAGAGCCTGTGGGTAACTGCACTACCTCTCCTGAGCTATGCCTTTAACGCTACTCGTGAAAACAAAGGAAAGGGGTTGAGGCATTTAACGCCCCCTCTTATCCTTCCAATCTAACGACCGTGAATGACTGCAAATATTCTGACAAGATCTCGCTCATCAAACGATACGAACCCCTACACAACCATCTCCGAATTTCAAAAGGATTGTTCCTCCTCGTGCAGGGTTACTAAGGCCTTGCGCCTTCACATCCTCTTTCCAGGTTCTAGATGGGGTTTTCAAGGAGGGTATCTCTATGGGGAGGTTTACCTAGGGTACTATCTGAGGTAGATAAGGGTATCTCTCTCTCGAGGACTAAACGTGAAGTCTAAATTAGATCAGTATGCATATAAATAACGATTTATGAAAACATAATCCATACATAGTCTTTCCATTATAAACATGCAACTACCAGTACTGATCAAAACACCATACAAACATTCTTGCACTGAAATCATTAACAATTTCACATCTTATGAGCATAAATGTCATAATATATATATATTTCAAGATGCCAGAGACAAAACACTTATCAGAAAAACACTAGAGGTGATGCAACTGCTGAGAGGGGTGCTCGTTTCCACCCAACCGTAGGCTCAACGACTCCCAACGGATTTACCACTAGCCACCCCCGAGCTGAGACCATGATACTGTGAGACTGTGTCTTTGTCTACCAGTGATCAAGAACGAAGGTTACTCTCCTTCTTCTCCATTATCAGTCACTCTGCATATTTTTTCAGAGTTCTTCCTCCCTCGTGTCTGCCCGTGATCGCACACTCCTCCTGCCTTTTTCCTTTCCGGCGAGGTTGCGTGTGGCATGATCTCCCTCATGGTGGTCAGGTGTCAGGACCCCACGGATGGGCAGTTTTACCCCCATCCCTCATTACGCATGAGGAGCCATCCACCTACCAACCTGCAAGTAATTAATTTCGGGCCAACGAGCCGCTCTTGGTTCTCCAGGCTAGTGAAGACCAAATACGGTATTGGTTTTTGGTGGAAGTTAACACCACCATTCCAGGTGCCTTTCACCACATTTATCCAGCCATCGTGGTCTCTTTTTCAGCATATTCCCCTCTTAGCAGTCCTGCAATATATATTCATAATATTATTCACATTCATCGACCTTTTTCACAAGGTATATTCACATTACACATTCACATTTTTTAGTTTTCCACAATACTTGGCTAGTATAGTTATTTTTATAGAGTGGGGGAAATAGGGTGTTACAAGCTACCATTTATTCAACATCTATAGTTGAGAGTGCCACTACAACCTGTCTTTTTCTCATTCAATTGATTGCTCCTCCAAATAGGTTAAACACATACCCACTTGTAGACCATATACAATATAGATCTCCATCCTAATATGCAACAACAACCCATGTGTGTCCAACACTCTATCCAATCCTGGTCTTCCTTGGTAGAACAATCCATAAGTAGTAGTGCCACACAAATACCTAAAAACCCTCTTTGTTGTTGCTTAATGCTCCTTTCTTGGTTTTGACATATACCTTCTCAAAAATTCCACTGCATCTGCAATGTTCGGTCTAGTACAGACCATTGCATACATCAAACTAACAACCATACTGGCATACATAACACATGACATGTCCTCTTCATCTTCCCATGTCTTTAGACACTGATTTGTAGATAAATTTACACCTATAGGAATATAAATCTTTATTGGTTTACGTTATTGCGTATTAAATCTACTACAATATTGTCTCAACATATTTCCTCTGATTTAACCAGAGTTTCATGTTTTCCCGATCTCTTTTAATTTCCATGCCCAAAATGAAATTTTCAACGCCAAGATACTTCATGTAAAATTTAGAGGACAACTGAGTATTCACACCTTGGATAATCTCCTTGTCGTTTCCTATAAACAACATATCATCCACAAATAAGACCAAATAAATAAGACAATCATTGATTAATTCAAAATAGACACAATGATCAACTTTTCTCCTTGTGAAGCAAAGTCTCAACATATAAGTATCAAATTTTTGATACCACATCCTTGGTAATGGTTTTAACCCATACATGGACTTTTTCAATCTGCATACCAACTCTTTCTCTCCCTTCACTACAAATCCTTCTGGTTGCTTCATGTAGATTTCTTCTTTTAGATCCCCATATAGGAATGTTGTCTTCACATCCATCTGTTCTACCTCAAAATAAAAATCAACAACAACATATAAAATAAATCTAATAGAAATTTAACTTGGCAGCATGAGAATTTTTTTCACCAAAGTCAATTCCCTCTATGATCTGGATTTTATGAGCAGAATGAAAATGAATACAGATTATTATTATTTTAACACAAGCTTATCTGTGAGAAGAGATGTGACGACTGTGCTCATTCGCAAGAGATGGTTACAATGAGGATATCCAATCCTTTTTACAATAAACAGGAATGCGAAGACCCTAGACATCCAAAACCCTAACACTAGGAGATGAAGCGCTAAAAGTCATGTGGGCCTTGTTGGGGTAAACTAGTACATCAACTTCCCGGGGTCGTAACTTTTGCATACGATCTCCATTTTAGGTGCACGATATCCCGTTTGAAAGGTATATCTGAGGACTATACATTTTTCCATTTGCATGTGACTTTTTTTATATTCTGGCTGTGTCGAGCCCTAAAAATGATTTTTAGGGCCTCAAAACGACCCTGGAAGTCAGGGACTTGAAAACTAGGAAAAAACTACTAAACTGGAAAACTACCAAAATGAGACAATCAGAATAGGTGGGAGGCCAACGACATCCATCTGGATCAATTCTCACCCCTTAGGAAGCAATGGTATCCATTTCATTGAGTTCCCCCATCAGATGAGGAAATTTTTGTTGAATTTGGCCTCGGGTGAGCCACTTGCCTTGGTGCAGAAGTTGCCCTGCTTTGACAACTCAATAAAGATGGATCCTTTGCTGGTGAGTGCCCTTGATATGTGTGTTCAAAATATGATCACTGGATTCCTATTGCATGCAGTCAGGGTTGAGATCTGTTGGTGTCAATTGTTCGACTATCTCTAAGGTGTCCAATAATGGTGGGAAGTATGGCTGAAGGAGATCCACGTTGAACATTGGGTGCAGGCCAAGGAAAGAGGGAATGTTGAGCTCAAAAGAATTGTCACCCACAAACTTGGTGATGGTGTAAGGTATGTAATGGAGTGAGCAAAGCTTATGATGGGGCACTGTAAGGTGTTCTTTCTGCAAGTGTAACCACACTTTGTCTTCCACTTGAAACTTATGTGGCATCCAGTGTTGATCATGGTGTTTCTTGTACTTGGCATTAGACTTCTGTAAAATATCTTAAACCTGTTGGTGGATGTGCTAGATCTTCTCAATGAAACATGAGGCTTTTTCAAATTCAGTTGGAGAAGGTGATGAATCGGTTGGGGTGGCCACAAGAGGTAGTGCAACATCCATGGGACCCAATGGTTGGAATCCCAATCCAACCTGAAAGGGGCTATGGTTGGTTGAGCTAAGTAGGGTTCTGTTGTAGCTATGCTAAACATGGGGAAGAATCTCGTCATCCGATTTAAAACCTCAGTTTGGCCATCTATGTGGGGGTGGAAGGCAATGGATTTGGTGAGCTTGGTTTCCAACAATGACTAGAGGCTCGACTAGAATGTGTTGAGGAATCGACTGTATCGATCTGAGACAATGGTTTGTGAGATTCCAAAATGTACCCAGAATCGTTCAAAGAAGAGGTTGGCAATGGCCTCTGCTATGATGATCTTCTTGTAGGCGGCCATGATCGTCATTTTGGAAAAGTGATCAACAACCACAAAGACACAGTCATTTTCCCTCTTGCTGGTCAGAAGGCCCAACATGTATTCCATTGAGATGGATTCCCATTTCTTATAAGGGGTAGGTAGGGGGGTGTACATGCCCTGTTTCTTAGTGGTTGGTTTGGAAATAATGTAGGTAGTGCAAGACCTGACATACTTGCTGACATCCTGTCAAAGTTTCGACCAGTAGAAATGTTTCTGCAACACTCCCACTGTCTTTTTAATGTCGAAGTGTCCTGCCACCCAAATTTAGTGGGATACCCAAACCAAATTCGCTCACTCACTTGATGGAACATAGAGATGGCCTAGTTGGCACAATAGCTCGTCCTGAAGATGGAAATTAGTGACAACTATGTTTGCACCCAACATTTTTCATGTGGTGGCGAAGTCAGGGCATGTCTCATAGAGGTTGGGCCATCCAAAGGTCTCATGGCCGCAAGAGTTTAGAACCGTGGTGAGTGTCGTGACTGGAGGTTGGATGAGGCAATTAACGACTCAGTTGGTACTACCTATTTTATACTTGATGTTGAGGTGGAACTACTGCAAGTATGTGGACCACTTCTGATGGCGATCATTCTGTAATTTTCTTTGTGTCTGCATGAACTACAATGGCTTATGATCTGTGTGGATGATTGTCTCCTTCCCAAGAATGTAATGTCTCCACTGGCGGTAGGCTTGCACAATGGAGTACATTTCTTTGTTGTAAGTAGGGTACTTATAGGAAACATGTGATAATGTCTCACTATGATAGGCCACATGGTGATCGTGCTGAGTGAGAACTGTGCTCACATCATAGTCCAAAGCATCTATCTTGATCTCAAAGGGTTGTTGCAGGTCTGGTAATGAAATTACTAGGACTGAGCACAAGCGCTGCTTTAAATCATCGAACACTTGTTGTTTGGACATGCCCCACACAAATTTTTCCTTACCACCACCCATGGTTACTTGGCTGAGGGCCCATGCAATATGGGATAATCCCAACATGAACCTGGGATAGAAATTGGCAAGGCCTAAGAATCTATCAAGATCAATGAGTGTGGTTGGGGCTGGCTAGTCACAGATGACCTAGATCTTGGATAAATCCACATGCACACCATGCTGATCCATGATGTAGCCTAGGTATTGGAACCTGTCCATGTCGAAGGAGAATTTTTCCAAGTTGGCATATAGCTTGTGATGCCGCAGGGTGTTAATAACCTGTTGAATATGTTGCAAGTGTTTAGCCCAAGTGTTGTTGTAGATGAGGATGTCATCCAGATACACCACTACAAAAGTATTGGTGAAAGGTCACAGGATATCATTCATCATCCTCATGAAAGTTGTTGGAGCATTTGTCAAACCAAAGGGCATGACCAACCATTCAAAAAGACCTTCTTTTGACTTGAAGGCGGTCTTCCATACATATATATGTTCTATGGGGACCTGGTGGTAGCCAAACATCATATCAATCTTACTGAAGTATTTGTCCCTCTTGAGCTGATCAAGGAGATCGTCGATTCTGGGAATTAGGTACTGGTTCCTGACTGTGATTTTATTTAGGGCCTGGTAATCAATGTAGAGTCACCAGGTCCCATATTTCTTCTGTACCAACATTATTGGGCTCCCACAAGGCAATGATATGGGACATATGTGCCCCTTGTGGAGAAGTTCTTGGATCTGTTGCTTGATCTCCTCATTATCTAACAGAGAGTGATGATAGACTATCCCATTGGGAAACAATGCACCGGGGGTCAGATTGATAGGATTCTTGAATCGACAGTGCAGAGGTACCCTAGTAGGTGAGGAGAAGATATATTTGTATTCTTCCACAACCTTTTCCACTTGCTTCTACTGTGTGGAGAGGTTTTCCGTAGAGGCCCTAAATGTGGCTGCAATATTTTTATCACTTTGAGAGCGAATCACAAAGAAGAAAAAATTCTCAGTCTGAGATATGACCTTCCTTCCTTTCTTGGAAAAGATCAGGGAAATAACACTAGGTTGGACTACCTCAGGTATCCTATATAATTTCTTGTTTAATGTAATAATAAAACTACAAGGCCTAGACTCATATATAACATGACGTTTCCATAAATAATTCTGGCCCAAAAGAACATTAAAAACTTCGAGAGGAGCAACATCACACAATACCTCATCTTTTAAGGGCTTGATGTCGTATGGCAGGTGACACTGATGGTTGATGTGGAGATCGCTTCCTTGGTCGATCCATCCAATGGTGTAGGGTTGCAGGAGTGGCATTATAGGCAAGGCTAGTTTCTTGACGACCTATTCTGAGTTGAGGTTCTTTTGGCTACTGCTATCAATGATAAAGTGAAACAGGGTTTCTTTTACCTACATCTGTGAATGAAAGAGGCACTCGCCTTCTTCTGGTTCATCTAGTTCACTGGGCTGGACCTTGCTGGTAGCAATGATGGCACTGGGTTCTACCTCAATGATCCGTCTCCCCCTTTATGGTTCTGACTTTGAGTCAGAACCAACATCTGATTCAGAGGCCTTCACCTCAGCCACTAGTGATTTCTTGGAGTGGCAATCAACAATGTCATTCCAGGGGCTCTTATGGAAGTCACACCACTTCCCGGTATCTTTATTTGTCTTTCTGGTGTCCTTCTTTTCTTGTAGCCTAGACTGGTTTTCCTAAGGTTTTTCGTGTTTTCTCTATCGTTTGTTCTGCGAGTTGGGGATTCCATTTACTTGCTTCTGATGTGAGGGGTTCCTAGTCCCAAATTTTCGTGTCTTTTATTTAAGCTTTTACTCGATTTTGATGACATATTGATAGGCCGTGCCCAAGGACGAGATGTCCAAAAATTCCATATTGGCCTGGATGTATTTATGCATACCACCGTGATGCTTGAGCACCAGATGTCACTCAAAATATTTGATACCCAAATTGATGCGCACGGTATGGAATATATTTGTGAACTTTGGCACTGCTTGGTCTCTTTCCTGTCGCAGTGTGGCCCATTTTGTATACAGGTTGTCATAACTTCGAAAGGGAAGTATTGTTCCATGATAGCATCCCTGAAGGACTCCCAGGTGGCCACGACTATAAATAATGAGGATTCCTCTGTTTTCTTTTTCTCACAAAAAGCCTCCCTCCAATATTTGATATGGGGAATGGCTTTGAGGATCGTAAATGTAATCTTTTCTTTGTTCAAAAAGTTATGGACAAAAAACTACCCTTCTAGCAGATTCAACCATTTATCTACAAAATCTACATCTATCTGACCTTCAAATATGGGAATATCAAAGTTGATTTGTACCTTGAAGGGGGCGATGCCTCCATTTGAGGAAGATGCGTCGCATGTTGGTAGCTGTCGAAGGATTTGCGCAAAACTACCCATCATTTTGTTCCTTTGTTGCGTGATTGCTTCCTCAAGAAATTTTCTGAAAGGATCTCTTGTCCTATCATCTTTATTTTATGCTTCAATGAGAGGTTTCTTGGGCATGTGATAAATTTTTTCCTCAAGAGAAACAAGCTCAAGACCCAATTATTTGTACCCTAACCTCGTTAAGGACATGCATTAAGAATGACAAGGAGCAGACTACTCTGATACCACTGATCCAAATTTTATGAGCAGAATGAAAATGAATACATATTATTATTATTCTTAACACAGAGACACAAGAATAGAAGAGATATAATAACATAGATACAGTAAAATTGGTTTCTATTCAATAAGAAAATGTGTTGAAACTGTAAAATGCAACGGAAAACAATCTTGCTAGAATGGTGATGACTTATCTTTGAGAAGAGGTGCGACGACTGCACTCATTTGCATGAATATAGTTACAATGAGGCTCTCCAAGAATTTTTACAATAAATAGGAATCCAAAAACCCTAGACATCCAAAAACCTAACCCTAGGATATGAAGCGCCAAAAGTCATGTGGGCCCCGTTGGGGTAAGCTAGTACATCAACTTCCCGGGGTCATAACGTTTGCATACAATCTTCATTTTAGGCGCACGATAGCCCGTTGGAAAGGTCTATCTGAGGAATACACATGTTGTCATTAGAATATAACTTAATGTTTAAATTGACCATGGAAATCCCTAAAAATGTTGTTTAGGGCCTCAAAACGACCCTGGAAGTCAGGGACTTGAAAACTAGGAAAACACTGCTAAACTGGAAAAGTGCCAAAATGAGCCAGTTGGAATAGGTGGGAGGCCACCGACATCCATATGGATCACACTACCTAGGAATAACCTTTTTCTACTAACTAAGATTTTTATTTCTCTAGTTTTTCTTCTGCATTCAACTTCTTCTTAAACACCCATTTACTACCAATGGGATTTCTTCCAGTCGACATATCCACTAGATGCCAAGCCTGATTCTTGTCTAAGGTTTCCATTTCTTCAACCATGGCCTTTTTCTAGAGTTTTCCATCCTTTGAATCCACTTCCTCCCTAACATTTCTAAGATCATCATCAATAATACAAAAAGAAAAAAATGAATGTAAATCAGGTGGAGTATACCTTTTCATTTGGATTCTTTCCCAAACCGATCTCCTCAATACTAGAGTATGCAGATCTTCTTCTTCTTATTCATGTTCTTCTGTAGAGTTTGAATCATTATTCTTCAATTCAAACTCTAATTTCTATGGTTCTTCATCCCTTGGTAGGACTTCCTATTTGAAAACATATTTGATTTCTCTAAATACCACATCTTGACTATACACTACCTTCTTAGTTTCTAGGTTCCAAAGCTTATAACGTTTTAGACCATCTTTATAACTAATAAAGATACACTTTTCAACATTTTTATCCATATCACTCAGGTTTTCCTTTGGAATGTGAACATAGGAATCACAACAAAATACCATAATATGTGTAATATAGGGTTTTTTACCAGTCCATACCTCGTATGGAGTATTTTCATCCAACACTATTGAGGGTGATTGATTGACCATGTAAGATACAATACCTACTTCCTCTTCCCAGAATTCTTGTCCTAACTCAAGACCACTGAGCATACACCTCGTTTTTTCCATCAACGTCCTGTTCATCCTTTCTGCAACTTCATTATGTTGAGGTGTGTATGGAGTAGTCTTTTTTCTTGTTATACCACACTTACACAATTCTTCAAATTCGTTTCCATAGAATTCTCCACCATTATCCGTCCTGAACACCTTTAGTCTCTTATCTGTATGATTCTCCACAAGAACATTAAACTCTTTGAATTTGTCAAAGAATTCATATTTCATTCCGAGGAAATAAATCCATGTATTCCTCAAGAAGTCATATATAAATGAGACACAGTACCCATATTTTCCTAGTAATGTAATTGCACAGGTTCAAACACATCATCGTGCACCAACTGTAGTATTCCCTCCGTCCTCGTAGAACTAGAGGAGAATCTTACATGATTTTTCTTCCCATACAATCAATGTTCACATAAATCAAAATCTAGAGAGAAATTGGTCATACCTTCAACCATACCTTTACCATGTAGTACTTGAAGGACCATCTCTCTGATATGCCCTAATCTTTGATGCCACAACATAGTGTTTTCTCCATAGACTGTAGGAGTTTTTCCTTCTTCAGATCCAATATTGGGAACAATGGAACTATTGCACCCATCACTAATACTACTTCTCAACATCTTACACAGAGTTCCAACACAAACTCCCTTCAACAAAACCATTTATCCTCAAACCATCTTACATGTTTTCTTTTCAAACACTGTTTTGACACCTACATCGTCCATATTGCTTACATAAATCAAATTTCTAGCTAAATCTGGGATGTGAAAAACACCAGGGAGTGTTCTAATCTTTCCATCCATGAGCTTCAACTTGAATTTTCCTCATCCTATGATTTTGGTTTTCAATTCATCACCTAGGAAATCATCACCTCCATCATACCTTTCATACTCACAAAACCATTCCCTCTGAGGATTGATATGAAAGGATGCACTTGATTCGACCAACCATGCCTCATGATCTGCATGTGTGCTTGAAGAATCCAAGTACACATCTCCTCCCTCATCTATATAGGCTTTTTCTTCTGTAGAAGGGGAATAATCAGATTCCTTCCCTCTCTCAACACTTTTGGATCTACATTTTTTTTTGTAGTGCCCTTCTTTTCCACATCTCCATCATACCTTTACAAATTTTCCACGAGATTTATATCTTCCCATAGATTTAGATATCCTACTTGAGGGAACATTTCTATTTCTTTCCTAGGAGTGTTTTATTGCAAATAATCATATGTGCTCTTACTTTCCATGTTTTTATGCCACATCTCCTATGACAACAAGAATGAGACCACGTCATCGAAACTTAAAGTAGTATTACTACCTATGGCCCCAACCAAACAATCCTATGAGTCTAGTAAAGAGAAAAATAAACTGATACACTTATCTTCATCAGGAATATTAATATTAGTAGATAATAGATGACTTACCACAATATTGAAGGCATTTAGATGCTCTATCACAGAGTCTCCATATTTCATCCTTAGGTTGTACAACTGATTGCACAGGAACAATTTGTTTAACAGGGACTTAGACTAATACAAAACCCCTAACTTATTCTATAGTGCCTTGGTTGTAGCTTCCTCTGTTACATTAAATAATATTAAATCTAATAGGCACAACCATATTGTTCTCTTCTGCTATAACCCTAAATTGCACCACACATTCTTACCTGGCATCAGGCCATCTCATATCCCTTCTTTGCCAAAGAACTGCTAAACAACTCTTCTAAAAACTCCATTTTTAAAAAGTCCACACTAGCTGGCCCACTACATCCCACGTGGATCTACAATGTCCATGCTAGCAGGCCCACTACAGCCCGTGTGGACATTCAGAAGCATGAAAAAAGGAAATTTACCGATGGAACAAAAAGCTATGGGTGAGTTAACTGAAACTCCCGACCGTGCATGGCCGAGGGTTCGTCCAAATACCTAGCTCCTTCTAGCCTATAAAAGAAGGGGTAGGGGTCCCATTTGGGAAGAGGAAAAATATAGCAAAGAAACTCTACCCATTTACGTATTCCCATTGTCCCAACCCTTTAGCCTTTCCTTATGCCAAAGGAGATTCAAAGAAAAGCATTTGAAGGACAGAAGAAGAGGAGCCCAGGATCAGGTTTAAGGAGCGGTGGCCGATCTCAACTTTTGTAAGTTGACTCATTCAAAGTAATAAAGAAAGTGCTTTTCCCGTCCCAATTCATGAACTTTTTATGGTTTGATTAGTTTATGTTTGGATTTCTAACCCGTTAGTATATAAGTAGTATGAATGCATAGTTGTTGTCTGTCTTGGATGTAGGTCAGCTTTGGAAGGAGTATTACGAACAAGGAATCAAGCACAATGGAGGATCGACATCAAACGCCGGGAACGAGGTAGGTTGATATTTCCATGCATTTACTAAGAAAAGGGGATTTAAATCTAGAGATGAAGGTAGAAAGTAATTTCTATTTGGTCATATCTGCATGCAAAGTCTGAACTCTATTTGCTAGTCCGTAGGGTGTTTTTCCCCAACAACAAAATTAGCGACCATACTAGGGAAACTCTCTAGGGTTCCTGGAATTTTATTTAGTTTTTGGGTAGTTTAAAGATGATTTTTTCTTGCCTCTATTTTCTTTTCGTTTCTGTAAGGTCTGAGCTAGTAGGGAGTTTGGTTTTCCATACCAGCTTTCCCTGAATTTTGCTTGACTTTGTTTTTTGGGACCCACAGAGGTACACACAGCTTGCACAAGGTTTGAACGCGTGTACCCGTGCCCTATCCTCTTACAACCTGCGTGTGAACGCTAGCTGTAGAGGTAGCAGTAGCGTGTAGAGTTCAGAGAACCTCAGAGGCAGTCATCCTCTTCCCTGTCAGTCACACATTCTCAGGGGGCTTTCTGGAATTCTGTCTAAGTCTTGTTTTCTAGCAGTCCTATCTCAGATTGTTTTTGCTTTATCATTTTTTCCTTACATTAGTTGTTTTTCTATTAGAAAGAGTGTCCAAGCCTTCAAGGGATCCTGGTTATCAATATCAGTGGTCTCTTCCTGGTTTGGTCTGTCTGTTTCCATTTTTCCTCAAAGTTTAGATATACACGCAGCCTGTACAAGATCAGCCTGCATGTACACACCCTCTGTCTCTATCTAGCGTGCATTCACACGCGTGCTGTTTGAGTGACAATCACATGCTTGTACATGATACTTGTTGTTGAGGGTAAGGCATCCATCCTTTCCCTTGATAAGAATTATTCCTCTTAGGTGTTTGAATCTCTATCTAAGCAGTCAGTAGCTTAGGATTAATCTTACAGCTTGTTTTTTCTCATTTAAAACGTTGTCAGAAAAATAATTTTTTTTATTACGGTTTTTAGACAAGTGTGAGAGTCATTGTTTTTACAATTGCTATTGTGTGATTTTTTAAATCTGATTCTTTGTGATCTGCGATTAGGCCATAATTGATTTTCTTGGTTTTTGCTTGTCGGTATTTTTCCTTTCTTGCTTTACTAGCATTTAAATAAAAAACAAAATTTCTTTTCATTTTCTTGTTTGGTTGAAAAGTGTGTTTCTGCCTTATTAGGCTAGGGAAAAGTCTTTTATTTCATAAGTGTTTGCAGTTCACTTAGATCATAAGTAGCTCATAGTCGAGTGAAATTCCTTTGAGTTTGCTGTCCAAAATCTTAGAAAAATTAAAAATATTTTTTGAAAAGTTGTCGAAATTTTGCATTCAGTAAAAGTTTTGTTTCCATCTTTTTTATTCATTTTTTGCTTTTGTCTTTTACAAATCATCAGTTTTACCCTCATACCCATTGACGTAATACAAATCCATAAAAGTAATGCTAAATTTAAAATCTACTAGACTTTTATGTTTGTAGAGTTCACAAACTAGTTCAGGACTAGGGCCTTGGATTAGGTTGGAGAGGAAAATCTTCAAGGCCATTTAAAATCAAACATTGGAGTCTGAGATAGGTAATGTCTAAGTCTAGTTTCATGGAAGTTATCCGTGACCCCCCTCTAACACAGGGGATAAACACGAGGTCGCGTGCGGAAAGGTAGCAGAGATAACCCCTCCAAAGCCGGACCAATCGTAGTGGAGAACACATATAGAGGGCTTGTTTTGGGATTCTGTCATTTGCATTTGCCACGGGGCTTCGTGGGTCTTGAATCCATTCAAGGTCCTTAGTTTTATTCGAGACCATTTTCTCTCGATACCCTTGACAAGTTTCAGGATCGGTACCTTGCTCATTGTGGTCTACTCAACTTTCGACTGTACCCGCTTGGTGACTGTTCGCATGCTGGCAACCTTGTTGCCAATCTTTGTTAGGGACATACACAGGTGAATGTGGGGGTATACCGCGATACTTAGGACAGACATCGGGCCACGCTTTGCAGAGTATACTCAGAGGGTGCTTCCGTGTTCGAGTTGCACTTGCACCGGTAAGTTGCTCTAGTGTTGGTTGTTGTAATTGTTCTTCCAATTAATTTAGTGTTTGCTTGTCTTATCTTCTAGGGATTCTTTTGTAGTGGCTATTACTTTTGAGAATTTAGAATACCTTAGAGTTTCTTGGATATTCTCACACAGTGGAGGATCCCGAGCTCCGCCATTCATGAAGGCTTCTTGCCCTGTTTCCAGTTACACTGGAGCCACCCCTTCCACCATTAAGGCAGAAGCTAGACCAACAAGGGTCTTTTGAAGCGATCGGGTTACAAACCATTGTGCCCGAACAACCCCGAGAGGAATTGACCATTTTGGACCTTGAAGCAACCTCTCTTGGCCTGGTTGAAACCCCAACCACTAATTTCTTGGCACCTTTTATTGTACCAATTCAATTTCACGAGTGCCAGACAGTGTTGCACACAGCAATGGAAACAAATGCTGTTACTCCTTCTAGGAATTCTTCAATTCCCACCACGGTTGTCACCACAGGAGAGCTTTCATCTCCTAACCCACCGTCATTGGTCCAATCCACCATGGTCTCGACTGCAACTACTTCACACAGTGGTCTGAACCCATCTTTGGTGGCGGCCACAACCCCTTTCACACCAAGTGTGATAGGCCCTCCGTTCTCATACAGGATGCCTAGTTCGGGTACATGTCCTATACTTTCCTACTCCACTTTACAGACTTTGGGTCTAGGGGCAGGGAGCTCTAGAGCTCCTATGCAAGGTCACATGGGGGGCACTCCTATCCCTTTTAATGATTTTCCTTATGGAGGAGGTCATATCCCTCCTTCGTCCCCTTCACTCGGTGGTTCGCATCAACAATCCACCGGACAACCTACACACAATAGTTTATTTGGAGTGGGGAGTCAAGGACCACCTTCACATAGGATGCCGGTAGGTTTGACATCGTTTTCTTGGAACAAAACATTTGGTAACAAAACCTTCTCGTTAGCTGCTTTCCCGACTGGGGGCAACCCCATTTTTGGACAATCTACTCCTGTGCAGGGTACTATTCCTGCACAGGGGGAAAACCTAGCAGGACCTTGGAATTCAAGGCAAGGATCTGTTCCCTCCTCCAGAATGCTGATCTGGGGTAATTATTTCCACAATCAATGGAAACCCGGACAAATTACTATGCCTATCCCCACGGGACCGGCATGGGGTGATCCTTCCCAAATCCCTTCGAATACAATGCATGCCCAACAATCTATGTCCTATTTGGGAAATCAGCCGATGATGTCTCCACATATGAAAAATCCTTACGCTGGCTAGGGCCATGGTTTCTACCAGAATCCAGGCCAACAACCAAACTTTTCCTGGCAACCTGGTGCCAGTCAAACTCTAGGTCCCTTTTTCCTAGGTTATCAACAACAACCCAAACTACTGTTCCTGGTGACTTTACACTTGCCAGATTTGACAAGGTTGTTGAATGACCCTATTTGTCATGATCCGCGTTGGCCTCCTATGTCGACAAAGTTGCCTTCGGACATTACAAAGTTTGAAGCCAAGCCTAACGAAGATCTAGGAGATCATGTGACTACCTTCCATCTTTGGTGCTCATCTAACTCATTAAAAGATGACTCTGTATAGTTGCGATTGTTTCAACATACTCTCATTGGGAGTGTCGTGAAATGGTACATTAAGCTTGATCACTCAAGATACTCTTCTTTTGGTGAACTGACGATGGATTTACTAAACCATTTCTAGTTACATGTGAGATACGACGTTGGCGTAGAGATGCTCACCAATTTCGAATAGACAAAAAAAAACAATATCTCTGATCACATCCGAGAATGGAGATGCTAGAAGAGTTTAATCAAGGTACCAGTCCCACCAGCATTCCTACTTGAGTAGTTCCTTAAGTCTTTGGTCCCGCAGTTATCCAAAGACGTCATGACATCTGGAGTTTTCTTCGAAGAAGACGCCATCATGAGGGCTCAACAGTTTGAGCTCATCTATTCTTAGTATGGTTTATTATACAACATCTTTCCAGATGTGCCACGCTCAATACTAGATAAAACTAGACAGAGAGCTGGACCACATGCCGATGGTATTTTTGGTTCAACACAAACCAAGCCCACTGAGCAATTGACAAAGCAGTTGCAACAGTTATCCATACAACACACATCAGCCAACCAAACTACTGCTTTGGCTTCTCCCCATACCAAAACATCGGAAGTACACACAGTGTAGTCGACTAACCCAAAGGCCACCCAAAAACTTGAAGGGAATAAAAAACAACGAAAGAAGGGTAAGGGGGATAAAAAACCCACTGATAATGCTGGTGGGGACAACATGGAAAAATGGAAGGCGAGGTATCCATGCAATTTGTGTGCGGAAGGCCACCTGACCCATCTATGTCCTCGACTTGCAGAGGCCCAAAAATTTGTCACACAACAACAATAGGCGGTGTTGGCTAATCCATTTCAACATGGGCAAAATCTAACTCAAGCCTTTGCAAGCACGGAAGGGGGCAGCGAAGAAACCTGCCCACCTCTGAACAACCCTGCATCTACGAACGTATATATGGTTAGGGGTGATGCTTTCATATCGAATAGAGCACATGATTATAGTAAACCAAGTGCTTCTGAGAAGGGTAAAGAAGCTGATATCCCATCTCTTCCTCTACAGATTGAGAATACGTTGGGAGAAACAATCACATACATTCCAAAAGGTGCATTTAAAAAAGCTTCTCATAACCCAAATGCAAGGGATGCCCAGAACTACTTTGTGGTGGAATATTTATCACAAACCCCTTGTGCGATGTCTCCTTTGGAGGTCCTCCAAGCTACCCTGCTCAGAGGAAAGCCTTGTTAACTGCTTTGGGTTCTACCGAGACTTGTAATCCATGTACCGTCATGTTAGATACAACCGACTTAAAACCTCATCTGCCTTACCACATAGTATTTCAGATAGTAGTGGCTTATCCCACGAAAAATTTTACTTGGAATATTTTCCGCACGGTGGTTGATGAGGGCACCTCGACATGTGTTATGTCATTGGCATGTTGGAAGGCCATTAGCTAGCCAGTTTTGGCTCCGTCACCTACTATCCTCACAGATTTCGACAATCGTTCTTTCTGACCACATGGTATCATTCCTTCATTCCCCATGCAGTTAGGAGGAAAGACAGTGTGTGTCGAAGTAGAGGTAGTCGATGCTCCCCTCGACTATAACCTCTTGTTAGGAAGGAGTTGGACTTCTTCCATGCAAGCTGTGGTTGCTACAGTTTTTCAGGTCTTGTTGTTTCCACATGAGGGCCGGATAGTGACCATCGATCAATTGTCTTTCTCTATACCTGACCCTACATTATGGGCATCCACGATCCCAATGATTGATAATCCTCAACCAGGTGTCGTCAACATAGGGGTTGGTTTGTGCCCATCTTTGATGGGGACCTTCGATTACCTGCCCCCTCAAGGAGATATCAAGTTTATATCCAATCACCATAAGGTTGATATTTTTCATGTTTTGTCATTCCGCACGACTTACTTCGATGATCTGTGGATACTTCCTTCCTCATCAGCCACGATGGATGAGGTAGGGAACCCGAGTATGTCCATGCCCTTGTCTGTCTCTGAAGTAGCGTACTCTTTAGTCCAACAAGCTTCAGCTAACACTGATCCAACTCTTGCACAAGATTTAGATCCACTTATAAAGCCTATTTGGGATCATGGTTCTCTCGCTAAAACTGATTCATTAGACTTAGTCTTGCCCTCTGACAAAGTAGTAATCGAAGCAATGACTAGTCCAGACAAACCTCGGGAAGATATTCATCATAGACCATATTTCCTCCCAGAGTTAAGCCGAATCGAAGCAGGAGAATTCACCATGACTATGACTGGAGATAGGTCTTGTCATACTAATCCCTTAGCTACACACAAGATCTATGCTGAGGGTAATATGGAAACCATTGCTGAAATGATACCTATCAATATCTCCAAAACCCCTGGCGTCATAGACAATGTTTTCGTCGGAGCATACAACTCCCCCGAGGAGATGCCAGGCATTGACCCACAAAGAGTCTATCATGAGCTAACTTTGTTGTTTTTCAAGCTCGCTTTGAGATCCGAAAGAAACATCCGACGAGACTGCATTTATGCTTTTCGATCTCGTCTAGATTAACTGAGAAAAGTAACCATTATGGAATCTTCTTTAAGCCCTTTTCAGGCTCCTTAAAGATGAAAAGATTGACGAGTGACCTTGTTTCTTCACACTCGTTCAATTGGTCCAGAAGAACGTTCCTTAAATGAGTCTTATTTTAAGCCCTTTTCAGACCCTCTAAATATGAAAAGATTGCCGAGCAATCTTGTGGCCTTTCATGCTCGTTAAACTGAAATTTGAAGTCACGTCTGTCCGGCGGTAGTTTACCCCTTTTTCAGTTTGGACGATCAACTGTACAAACAAAGGTATACTTTATGGAACTTTCGTTATTTAGAAGAGTACCCTCAGGTATAATTTTATCCCTTTTTTGAGCCTGAGGGACTAACCTTACAAAAAAGGAACCCCCACAGAGTCCATAGTTAAGCTCTTTTCAGACTCCCTAAAATTGAAAAGATTGTCGAGTGACCTTATTCTTTCACACTCGTTAAATTGGTCCAAAAGAACATTCCTGATGGAGTCCATAGTTAAGTTTCTTTTAGACTCCTTAAAAATGAAAAAATGGCCGAGTGATCTTGTCTTTATCACACTCGTTAAAATGGTTTTGAATAGACGTCTTGTTGGTGCTAGTTTACCCCTTTTTCGAACCGACTAGACTACTTTCGAAAAAGGTACCCCAATGGAGTCTCCTTTTATGTTTTTCAGACTCTCTAAATATGAAATACCACTGATTTTACTTTCTTTGGGCTCGTTAAACTTACATCAAAGGACGTTACCATTGTGTGTTTTGTTAACCGCCTTTGCATACCTGATACATCATCCTTGTAACAGCTTGCTTCTGCATTTTAACACCCTTGGCCCTTGGAGGATTTTTCCCGAGTATCATTATTTTGAACATTAGTCTTGTCCTTGTGCCTTGATCTTGTATGTTTGCAACACTCGTTCCTCCTTTGTAATGTAATATTCCTTTATTCGTTTTCTACAATTACTGAAAAGAACAAAAAAATCAAATATACCCCAAAAAGAGGAAGGGAAAAGTATTTTCTTCATTGGCAGCGTCATGAGTCACCCTTGGATAAAGCACATATGTTCATTTGTTCATCAGATTATGTGATGTATTACGACCTTAGGAAACTTTTCTTGCAATATAAAGTTGTGTCCTCCACCGTTTGGTTATCCTTCCAAACATATGGAGAGTTTGCGTTGCCTTCTACTTCGTAGACTTATGATTGATGCCTTGCTGCCCGAGTCTCATTATTTGTCATGCTATTATCCAAGGGAAGTTTGTCACCAAGCCTGATTCGGCCCCTTTGCAATATGTCTCTTTTCCTCATACGCGACCATCCTGAACACCCAATCAAGTTCTTGTTCGAAATCACTGAAGCCTTCAGTCTAATCATCAAGATTATCAAGTCCATGACCGACGAGTCGTCAAAGACCTCTGGGTAGTGCATTCGTACACTCATATTACACTCCTACCCAAGTTTTGAATATTTTGAAGTTGTTGCTCGAGCTCTGAATATCTCATCTCCAGCCATCAGGCCGAATCATCTTCTGGAAGATTGATACTCTATATGTATATCTTTCTAATTTCGAGATGTAGCTCCGCTGTGTATTGTTCGTAGCTACTCTTTATAGTTATTTGACATGGATCTACAGTGTATTTTATTAGTAGCCATGGTTCTATTTTATCCTGAGCATGGGTATGCCCGCCTCGGTGAGACATTTGTTATTTTGTAGACGACACCTCCCGGTTCCTGATCCTTAGGCTCAATCATTTGGCACATTAATAAAGATTGGTAATGTATTTCGACCATCAGATGCTCTTCTGACCTCACACATTAGGGGGCATCTGTTATAACCCTAAATTGCACCACACATGCTTACCTAGCATTAGGCCATCTCATATCCCTTCTTTTCCAAAGAACTGCTAAACAACTCTTCTAAAAACTCCATTTTTAAAAAGTCCACACTAGCTGGCCTACTACAGCCTGCGTGGATCTAAAGTGTCCATGCTAGCAGGCCCACTACAACCCGCGTGTACCTTCAGAAGCACGGAAAAAGGAAAGTTTCCGATGGAACAAAAAGATATGGGTGAGTTAACTGAAACTCCCGGCCATGCATGGCCGAGGGTTCATCCAAATACCTAGCTCCTTCTAGCCTATAAAAGAAGGGGTAGGGGTCCCATTTGGGAAGAAGAAAAATATAGCAAAGAAACTCTACCCATTTACGTATTCCCATTGTCCCAACCCTTTAGCCTTTCCTTATGCCAAAGGAGATTCAAAGCAAAGAACTTGAAGGACAAAAGAAGAGGAGCCCATGATCAAGTTCAAGGAGCGGTGGCCGGTCTCAACTTTTGTTAGTTGACTCATTCAAATTAATAAAGAAAGTGCTTTTCCCATCCCAATTCTTGAACTTTTTATGGTTTGATTAGTTTATGTTTGGATTTCTAACCCGTTAGTATATAAGTAGTATGCATGCATAGTTGTTGTTTGTCTTGGATGCAGATCAACTTTGGAAGGAGTATTGCGAACAAGGAATCAAGAACAATGGAGGATTGAAATCAAATGCCAGGAATGAGGTAGGCTGATCTTTTCATGCATTTATTAAGAAAAGGAGATTTAAATCTAGGGATGAAGGTAGAAAGTAATTTCTATTCGGTCATATCTGCATGCAAAGTCTGAACTCTATTTGCTAGTCCGTAGGGTGTTTTTCCCCAACAACATCTTCACCTTCTGATCCAAATTTTCCCAGTCTTCTGTTAAAATTCCTGTAGGTGCAATACTTGGATCCACATCAATCCATCAATATTTTTCCACCAACATATCTTCCATATTGAGATTTCACAACTCAAAATGTTTCCAATTAAATTTTCCGATCTCTATTTTTGAACTGCTCAAAATTTCTTTTCGCTGCAAGAATCAATATCATATAGCTCTCACTGTAACAAGGTTTATCACAGATCCAAGCCAAACCCATGACCACAAAGGCATCGCCTTGAAGCCAATAATTCCTCTGATACCAAATGTAGATTTTAACCTTGTAAAATTAATTACTACAAATGGATTCGTAATAAAAATAGAAAATATACAATGACACACACACATTACACATAGATTTTACCCTAGAAACCAAAACTGGGAAAACCAACAAACTGTTTAAAGCCACACCTCTAATTATTTATTCATCATCTATCTTCATTGTTTATATATATATATATATATATATATATATATATATATATATGATATCATGACATCCAAAACACCTAATCCATTGACCCAAATTAGTATACAACCCTAATTCCTTAAATGCTATTAGAAAACCATGAAAGAAAATCGTATGTTGAAAAACCGCTAAAAAATAGACACAAAAAACTACCAATTTTTTTTTTCGGGGCCTCAACAAAGAATATAACACATACCCAACAATCTCCCACTTGTTGTTTTCTTTGCATACAGGGGGTCACAATATTACATAGTCAACAATCTAGGGAAACAATTCCCATTGTTTCTCTACACCAAGAAAACTTCTCGGTGCTCACAGACTTTGTCAATGAATCTACAACATTCTTCAAAGTGTCCAGCTTCATCAACAACACCTTATTGTCTTCAACCATGCCTCTCACAAGGTGATACTAAACATCAATATGCTTTATCTTTGAATGATAAGTCAAGATCTTCACTAGGAAGATTGCACTCTGACTGTCACCTTCTGTCCTTACATCTTGTTGTACCAACCCAATACCTAAATGTAATGTACCCCAACCCAACTGAGGAACATTATGGTGCAAAATACTCTTAAAATTAATTTTTTTACAGCTACTTCAATTTCCCATAGCTTCCAGCTATGGTTTCCAAACATATTTAATTGTTGTTTATTACAATAAATTAGATGCATCTACAACATGCTAAAATAGGCATGAGATGCAACTAATAAACCAACATAGCAACATATAAATTCTTCTCAAATGCACAGAGTTCATGCACAACAAATTAACTCATAAATACAAGACAAAAAATAGATAAAACACTTATCTTTCAAATTAGTTTTGCAACCACCTGATTGGAACAAATGTTCCACCAAATCATAGACCTATTGTTCCAAATCTCAATAGAAAGTCACCCCCGAGATGAGGCTAGTAATCCAAAAAAGAGGGTGGTCTCTCATTGTCCACTCATAGATTGAAAACCCCACAACCCACTGATATTATTCTACAATTATCCCGATTTTCCACCATCTCTCTTCCTCTTGATCTTACCAACCCAGGGAGTGTACCCCTTAACCGATCTTAGTCCCTCATGTGCCCCATTCATTTATCAAGGTCTCTTTGGAACATGTAACCATGAATCTCTCAACTGAGAACTTAAGGGAACTCGCTGCCAAGAAAAACTACCAGTAAACAACAAAAAACACTTTCTCTTATAGTGCAACTCACACATGATTTCACTCTTTAGGGATGAAAACCTCACTCTCCAGTATTCAACTCCAACATTCTCCAAAAACGATCCAACATGTTCTAGAATTTTCCCTCCAGGTATGTTCCAGCTCCAAGGTCTCCACTTGTTGTTCATGCCCCAAAATTGAATGTGTAAAAATGATTGTAGTTTCCCATGCAAATTTCCTCTCCTTTGGATTTCTTGCTTGATTCACACACTTCCCCAAGATAATTGTACTTATCCCCCCATGCTCCCAATAACTATGGGATGCGGCCACTCACACCAACCCTCTTACATGTATTCAATGATTTCATTTGGGAACACTCAATCATAAATTAGAAGGTTCATATATGAATACTAATTTTAAGAAAATGAGTTGAATTAATATACATGGGTAATTCCCCCTTGGACCCTTCTAAGACATTCTCCTAGACCCTCTATTCTCTTGTGGATTATTTCAATCCCCATATCTATCCATGTCCCCTTAGCAGCTGATACCACATTTTATTGTGAACATTCAAAAATACAATTCACATATTGCATCTCTTGGCCATAGGAACATATTATTTCTACATTAATAATTAATTAAACTGGGGATTATAGTGGGGATGTTACACTGAAAAAAATCTGAATAACCATACTGCTTCCTTGATTGCACGAGTGTCTGCCATGTATTTAGCTTATGTAGTTGAGAGTTCCACTACAACATGTATTTTTCTCATTCGACTGATTGCTCCTCCAAATAGGTTAAACACATACCCACTTATAGATCTTTCATGATCTACATCTCTATCCCAATCCACATCAATGGACCCATGTATGTCTAACACTCTATCTGATCTTGGTATTCCTTGGTAGCACAATCCATAAGTAGTAGTGCCACACAAATACTTGAAAACCCTCTTTACTACTACCCAATGCTCCTTTTTTGGTTTTGACATATCTGCTGAAAATTCCCACTACATATATGAATAACAATTTTAGAAAAATTGGTTGAATTAATATATATGGGTAATTCCCCCTTGGACCTCTTTAAGACATTTTCCTATAAGCCCCCTTCTCTTGTGGATTATTTTATCCCCCATCTCTGTCCATGTCCCATTAGCAGATGACATCACATTTTATTACTAACATTCAGAAATACAATTTGCATATTGCATCGCTTTGTTGTAGCCACATATTATATCTACATTAAGTATTAATTAAACTGAGGATTATAGTGGGGATGTTATATTCCCCCTCCCCTACAATTGTGTGATTTCCTTGGTGCTCTCCATTTTGATATACATATATGCAAATTTACATCATAATACTTAGAAAATGAAATTCTGCACTTTCACAACTCCAACAACAATTCCAACCATAATCCCATGTTCCTCTCAGCTCGTCGATCCAAGGAATGCACCATTCATTTATCATGGATAATAAAAGAAATGTACCATTCATTTATCATTATTAGCCCAAGGAATTAACCATTATTTTATCAGGGTCCAAAACACATTTGGCTAGGACTCTTAGATGTGGCTTTAAAACTCTAGCTGCTTAAAATGGAGTCTTACATTATGTTTTCTTCAAAATTGTAAAAAAATTGCAGGTATTCCTCCTGCATGTTTTATTCATGCTCCCATTGTGTTTATTTTTTAATAAGAAAGGCTTAAGAAAGAAGTTCATTTCATCTTAGCATTTTACTTAAACCATAAACAATTTGTAGCAACCAAGATCACAAGAAGAAACACCATGCACAAGTACACAAGAAGTATCCTGGGAAACCCTTCTCAATAAGGGAAGAAATCCCAACCAAATCCTTTTCTATATTATTCAAGAGAAACACCTTTACCACCAAGAAAACCTAGCACACAAGAGGTTTCTTGCAAACCCTAGAAGACTAGCACCCAAAAGAGGTGTGCACTTTTCCCAAGAAGGTGTACTTGCTGAAATTTTCAAACTCACACAAAAGATGTGATTCCTCAATGGGGAATTTACATTTACTTCTATTAGACTTTACCTATCAAGATAAGTGTCTATTGGCACAATAGGGCTGACCTCTCTATCTCATAATATAATTAATATTAACCAGATTAATTATCTTTTACATTAATTATCAATTACATTAAGGTGGGGCCGACTTGTACCCTTTACATTACAATTAGGGTTACATGTAGGTATGACTCTTGAACAATATAGCAAGGGATCTTATACACCCACTAGTGCTCATACACTAGGGGCACATCCATAGGGATTTCCATATCTCTGGCTCACTGCATTACACATAAGAACCACTTCTTCACTAGTGCTCAACCACTAAGATCACGTTCACCTGTGCTCATCCACATGCACATCCACTCAATAGATCTTCTTTCCCACTGCATTACACAAGAGAGTCATCTGTAGTTTCTCATAAACTATTTGATTATAGGAGGCTAATACATCATCTTCATTTTTGTCTCATGACAATGCACCCAACACTTTGGGATTTCACACGTTCACCTTGTGCTAAGCTACATGCACGTCCAACTTTGTAGATCTCCTTTCTCTCTGCATTACACATGAGAATCATTTGGATTTATTCTCAACTCTCTATAAGGAGGAGGCCATATCTACGTTCCATTTATGTCTTATATAGGAATCACACACTATTCTCAGGGGCTCTCTCTCAGGTTTGTGTCTTGGAGAATGTCTCACATAGCTGCAATCATCAACACTACCTCTCAGCTATGGGGGCATTATTCATCATGCCAAGTCTCACACAGATGTAATTTGAACTTTGTCTTGGCTGTAGTCATCAAAACTCCCTCTCAACTAGGGAGGTATTCTTTACCAAGCTAATTTGGTGAAGATATCTGCAATCTGATCAGTAGGAAGGTACTGCATGTGTACTATTTTCCTCTACATCATATCTCTAATATAATTATATTTCATCTCAACGTGTTTATATCCATCAAGAAACACTGGGTTCTCAAAGAGATTTACACAAAAATATTGTTATCATCATAGAATCTGTCTCATGATCAAGTAAATCTGTCAGAAGCTTGTGAAGCCACATTGCTTCGCACACTCGATGTTATATACTCTGCTTCTATGGTACTCAAGGCCACAGAGTTTTGCTTCCTTTTGCATCAAGAAACCATGGAAAAATTCATGGTAGTACAACAACCAGATGTTCTCTTTTGGTCCACTGTACTCTCTTCTCAAACTGTATAGGCATATCCCTGCAAACTCAATTTCACAGTTGGAGGCATATCTGAGACCATATCAAACTGTGCCTCGTGTATATCTCAATACATGCTTTATTGTTCTCTAGTGAGGCTATCTCGGCTGGCTCATGGATTGGCTAAGCATATTCACTGCATAGCATGAATCAGGTCTGGTGTTAACCAAATGCATCAATGATCCAATAAGTTGTGGATCAATCTTGTCTGAATCATCATCATTCATTTTCTTCAAATCTATCATGATGTTTTTGTATTCTGTCACACTGAACTTCTTTAATATTCCCATTGTATATTTTCCTTTACTCAGGAAAATCTCACTGGTTCTCTATCATACTTCCAGGAAGTAGAGCATCATACTCAAATCCTTCATCTTGAAATCAGAGTTAAGGCTTACTTGTTTTAAACAAAAAGGCTTTCTGAATAAGTCATCAAAATAAAGCTCTCATCACCAACACTGTAATAATATAGATTTGGATAAGCAACACTCTTGCTGAAACCCAAACTCATTAAGAATCCATTCATCTAATATAGTTTCCAACTCATGGATTGTATTACAGATGGAAGTGTATCGGGCTTACTGGATCATGTGTCTCATCATAAACAACTCCCTCTATTTGTGAGAATCCTCTGGCTTTGTATTTCTTGACACTTCCATCAACTGCATGCTTGATCTTATAGATCCACTTGGAAGCTACCACAAACTTCCCTTTGGGTCTCTAAATAATATCTTATACATCATTCTTTAAGATACACTAGTATTCTTTTGTTATGGCATCTTGCCATACCTATTTCTCTTGTTGTTTCTTCAATGAAGTGGCTCATGACTAAAGGATAGATTTGAAAAACTCTTTTTCTTTCTCAAGGTGTCCCTTGAAGGACTTGTATGTTTCTCTGCCTTCTAGCCAAGTGTTTTTGACCCTAGGAATGCCTTTTTATGCCCTTACTGCAATATCTCTGGACATATCAACTAGAGCAATTGGATTAGCTGGAATAATGTCTGTCTCCCTCTGAACTACTGAAGGGGGAGAAGGTATTGTCTCACTTTCAATCTCCATATGAGATTATTTGGATCTTTTAAAGGCTATCTCTTCTTCAAGGACAACAACTTTTCTTGTCTCAATCTGTCTCTGACCAGGAATGTCGATCTTGGAATGTCTTTGAAGATTCACTGTTATCCCATAAGTGTATCCTTTCTCCCTGAATGCTCTAGCTTGGACTTCTTCTCTTTAGGTACATGCAAATACATTTGGCACCCAAATATCCTGAAGTGTTCAATCTTAGGATTTACTCCGGTGAAGGCTTCTTCAGGAGTTATGTTTTTCAAAGTCTGGTGAAGACTCTTGCTATGAACATATATTGTGTCATGCATGTTTCTTCCATAGAATCATTGGAGGATTCTAATCATGTATTATTGCATTGGTTGCCTCAATGATGGTTCTATTCTTCCCTTTTCTCAAATAGTTTTGACTCCCTTTGAAGGATAAAAATCTTCCTTAGTTGTTAACATGTCTGGAACAAGAAAACAAAAGGAACCAACACAATAATATCTCCTAAAGGAGAATAATGAGTACATCTCTAGAATCAAAATAATTTAAGGATTGTTGTCATAGCTACAACACCTACTTGTAATGTAGTAAACTTTAGAAATATAGGTTAGAGGAATGATAGTTACAACAATCAAACCTGGAGTATTCACTTCCAGTGTGTTGTTCCTTTGAATGCACTGAGATCCCTTTAGATCCATGACTTCAACAAAAGGTTTCTTCCTCCTACAATTACCCTCATAACAATGAA
>ML801091.1:19241-34506 GCA_009831015.1 Picea engelmannii
GATTTCTCAATCTATTCATGTCTTAAGAATATATTGTCCCTTGTCTAGTAGTCTTGTAATTCTATTATAAGTTTTGCATTGATTCAATAGGTTCTCTAACTAGATATTGATTCCATGATTTATGTGCTCAAAATGAATGGGGACTCAAAGTTGGTAATTTCTTTGTTGAAGGGATACTATAGAGAAGGGAATATAACTCTTGAAGAAAAAATGAGCCAGGTTATGAAGATAGCTCAACATTTTAAGAGCATACAACTATGCCAAATATATACATGCATGTATTTATGTATTTGTATAGATAGTGCATTTATTGATCCATTTTATATAATATCCTTCAAAGTCCATACATGAATAGCTCTACATATTTGATTTATGGGAGCTGACATGGCTTCTACTTGGCTCTTAGGTAATAAAAGCATAGTTGAACTTCTAGAAGAAATAACTAGCTCATATAGACATGGGATTCATTATATCATTGGAGAGCGCTTAACATGTACTAATCATTGGATTGATTGCCATGTTGATTATGACTTTTTTCAACCCAAAATCATTTATTTTGGGGAGCCATATAGACATTTTTTTACCTCGCTAAATGGATTTTGGAATCAACCCTCGAAATGGCCCTCTAAGTCCACATCTTCTAATTATCCTTCCTATAAGTACCAAAAAGGATATCTATGGAATAAATGTCCTTCCTCTCCCTCCTTATGTTAGGTGATCCATCCTTCCTCGCCCGATGCAAGATGAGCCATTATCAATAATTACATATATGAAAGACTAGAACTATTCACTTGGCTTTGCCATGCCTTATGTAAGTTAGGTACAAGAAAAAGACATTTCTTGCTCACTAACTCAAGAGAACTTATGTCGACGATGGATATCCCATTTGAGAAGAGTGTTGCCCCTTAATAAAGACTTAATGTATAATGATCCATTTTGGACTAATAACTATGGTTATTCTCCATATAGAAGTATCCACCTATCCCTACTTAGGATTACATCTTATCTTTGATGTATAACTCTTATCTCTTTCCAACGTAGTACCCATATCGGAGTGGTTTATTGCACAATCAGAGTTATTGATCAACAACAATAAAGGGTCTAATGTAACATCAAAAAAGGAACAAATCATAAGAGAGAAGATCAAACAAACTTGCATTATGACCATTACATTGTTCCACATTATCAAGTCAATCCAATATCTTGCACACGGAAAAAAATCACAATAAACCAATTCTTATAAAAATTCTCACATTTGTATATAAATGTGATGCATGCCATTGTAAAATCCTCAAATATCATTAATCTCATCGAACATGTCTACATGAGGAGTGAAAAACTACTTGGAGATCTCCCATAACCATATTGAAATATTATCTTATCCATGTATATTCTTCATTAGATTACTGTCAACATGTTTTTTTTTTTTATTTCAATCTTTTCATTTTTTTTTATTCTAAAGTATTATAAATAGAAATTTATCATTGTGTCTATATCTTTTTGAGTGAATTATTATTAATAGATTATTTTTTTCTTCTTTATTACTATTTATTATTTATTAGAACTTGAACTTCTTTAATAAAAAATAAAAAATAAACATTATACTTTCTTGTTATTTATTATTTATTAGAACTTGAACTTCTTTAATAAAAAATAAAAAATAAACATTATACTTTCTTGTTGTGAAAAATAGTCTTACTAAACTTGTTTTACATCTTTTCTTAGAAATGTTATCTATTTTTGTTTTGTTAATAAAATAAACTGTTCGAAACCATTTTACATCTCCTTTTATGCATGCTTCCACTTTGTTATTTCCTTTACAAACACAATATTCGTTCTTTCATGTTTTCTTATCTAACTAGTGCATTTTGCTAAATTATCTTTTGCAATGAATGCGAGAATTTCCTTTTTCATGGATGATTCATAAGTGTGTAACTCCATTATGTGGTATATGTTTGTTATATCTTTTGCAATGAATGAGAGAATTTCATTTTTCATTGATGATTCATAAGTGTATGTAACTCCATTATGGGGTATATGTTTGTTATTTTCTTCGCAAACATAATACTTCTTTTGACATGTTTTCAAAAACATTGATCATTTACCAATATATGTGGGATTTTTTTTTAATTGATAATTCATCATTATATCAAACTTCATTATGGGTAGATAAAAGGCATTCCTAGGTAGATTTAGGTCATCTATAGTTAGTTGATCTCAAATCATTTACATTATAATTTTCTCCAAACATTTTGTTTTTTAACAAATTTAACTCCCCGGATGGGGTGACACGACACACAGGGTCATTGACACCTGGACAAGCACTAAGTGTTGGCTTAACTGCGGATGGCAGCCACCCACGCACTAGCATTTACAATGGGGGCAGGCCATCGCAGGGTTCACTTGACGGCGAGGTTCCCTCGATCGATAATTTACTGCTCCCGCGAGCTCAGTCCGATCATGGATTCGGAAGGACAGATTTCAATGGAGGTTAGTTATGAGTTACTTTACGAGCTAGGACGGAGCGAATTTACTATGTCATTTGTTCGTCAGTCCATCACTTCTGCTATGCACTTTGGTGAGGGCTCTTTGTTCGCTGGGAAAACTTGTCTGCGAAGATTAGCTTGGGTTTTGACCTTGTTGTTGCTCTGGTCCGGGACTTTCAGTCTTGCGCTGTGTTTTTGTGGTGTCGGCATTCACGACCCGATTTCAATGGTTCGCAAGCGTGCCAGGTCTCGTCGAGGCTCGGCATGGGAAGATCACAGAGCGCAGTGCCGAAGAAAGCAGCAATTGGAACGTTCTCTCTCTTTGGCGTCCTCAATTCTTCATAAAAGGGCTCGAGAAGAACGACGACGGCTGCTCGACACCATTGTTGAGAGGAAAGTTGGCTGCAGCAGGGATGGTTTCAATTCCAATTTGAGTACTGTGAGGGATGTCGAGCACAAGACTGAGTGGCCCTCCTGCATAGTTGAGGAGGACCCGTCCATTGGCGACTTGCCATGCATGGAGGTACCCTGTGCCATGAAATGCTCTATTCGAACATTGACTAGAGACGATGAAGTCCCAGGCTGTCTTGTCGAAGAAATACCCTGGCCGGGAGACTTGCCTTCGCCTCACGCTGAGGAGCCCACGGACAATGAGGCCCGAGCGGAGCAGAGAATGGAAGCGGCAGGCTTGGAGGAGGATTGGGAATCGGGGAATGCTCCTCGCAGTGGCTCGGGTGGCGAACTGCATGGTTTTCATCTCAGCGACGAACACCTGGCCTTGGTCTACGAGCTTCGTAGCCACCTGGCGGACATGGAATTCAGGATGCTCCTCATGAACCAACATTTAGACATTCTCCTCGGCGCGTTCTCCGGTGTTCCAGCTCAGCACAAGTGTCCCTTGTGCGTGCAGGAGTTCGTCATTCCAGCGAGGCACAATTGGCAGACGGGTGAAGGTGACGACACAATGGATAATTAGGTTTTACTATTTCCTGACTTTTGTTTATTGTTTTCCTGTTTCATGCACTCTTGGACCATTAGCACCTGTCCTGGTTTCCTTCGGGCAGAACAGGTGCTTCTCAACTATATGTATTATTGCTAAAACTTCTATCAACCCCTCAGCTATACTGGTTTCCGGATACCGGCAGTATTTTTTGGTGGTTTATAGCCATGACTCTGTACTTTTGTCTAAAGTTCTGTGATTATCTAATATAGAAGGTCCTACCCTCTTTTTTTACTTAAAAAAAAAAAACAAATTTAACTGAGAATTAATTATTTACAAAATTTCATTTATTAACTGAATTTACTAATTTTTTTGGTTGGAAGTATATAGCTTTTTATTTTAAAGTCTGTCACTTCTTACTTTAGTGTCATAAATCATAGAATCTCATAGGTCTACTATATAATAAGCAATATATGACATTGTAAGTAATAAATGACATTGTAAGGTAGAAATGAATTGAGATATGCCTATCACAATCATTGGAGTCAATTTTCACTAGCTAGGTCAATTTTCACTAGCTCAAATGGTTAAGGTGTGGGTTTTGTTTGCTAGGTGACTTGATTTCAATACCTTTGTGGTTTGTTTAGTTGGGAGGAGACACCCAAAAATCTAGCCATGTTAAGAGTTGGTGCGGCCCAGGTCGAGTGTGATCCCCGTATGATTTTGACGGCTTAGATGCCACTGGATTGTATTTTCTTAGCCAATAGTTGAAATGTTGGCCCAACAAGTGACAAACACATTTCTAACAAAAAAAATAGTTAAGATAGAAGACCCTCATTAACAACTATAATCTTTCTAAAATAAGAGAGTTTTAAAATCATTTTGTTTACATGTCAACTTCATCAATAATCAATAGAATGGTTGTCATGAAGAGAATTGTCGTGGAAAGGATTTATTTTCTAAAATTGAATAATTTTGAGAAAAATGCATAAAGCATTTAGTCTTCAATAAAAACATTATTGATTTCTCATTATCTAATTTTTTTTCCGAGGCACTCTACAACAATGTATGGAGGATATGTTGTCACATATGTATGTGGCAACTAAAATAATAATAATAATAATAATAATAATAATAATAAATTACATGTTGATTGCATTACAATTCTTTTTTCCAAGTGTATTGATATGTGTGTTAACGTGTTAATTGGGTCTTTCTCATGTGGTTGTGGGATGGAATGTTATCCTCCCCACCCAGGCTATATTTCTATTAATGAAATGTTGAGCTCATTATGAGTAAATTGTTGAAATTGTTTCAAGCCTTATTGTTGAAATAAGGGGAAGTACCCAAGGACTTTCCCTGAAATTTGTTACTAGGAATATGCACACACAACAATCTCTTTATCCTTTATCGAAATATCAATTTATCTATTTAATCTGAGGAGCAATGGTATTTTTTTCATATGGAAAACCTAGTTATTCATTTAAACTCGTCATGATATTTTCTTGATAAAAATCACTTTAACTTAATGAATTAGGATTTTGGGTTTAACAATAAATACCAATCATATTTTTCACTAGAATACTTCAATTATATAGCTTGAAATGTTTTCAATCTAATGGTACTTGTATTTTAATGAACAATTAAGATGCTAACATTTAGAACCTATGTTTAATCTTCATTATTTAGAAATATTTTATCAATGTTCATTTGAATTGAAACGACATAGAATTTATGCTCTAGTACCTATGTTTAATCTTCATTATTTAGAACTATTCTATCAATGTTCATTTGAATTGGAAGGGGGGAGAATTTATGCTCTAACTTGGAATTTCTTTGCACATGGTGAAAACCTAGAATAATGTTTCTATCACTCATTTGAATTGAAAGGGGGAGACAATAAATGTTCATTTGAATTGGAAAGAGAGAGAATGCATGCTCTAAAAGTCCAAGCTTACTTGAAATTTCCTTGCACATGGTAAAAACATAGAACATTTTTTCTATCACTCATTTGAATTGGAAGAGAAAGACAATAGATAAATGTATAAACTCATCTCTTTCACACTATTAAAACTGAAGTTGTAACTATGATAGGTTTTCCCAAAACCTGAATTATAACTATGATAAGTTTTCCCATGATTTAAAACAAACTTACATGTTAGAAAACCCAAGTTTAAAAACCCAAAAGTTTGAACTCTAGAACTTACACATTAGAAAACCCAAGTTTAAAAACCCAAAAGTTTGAACTCTAAAACTTACACGTTATAAAACCCAAGTTTAAAAACCCAAAAGTTTGAACTCAAGTAAAATCCAAAATGAAATATCCAACCATTTTTAGAAAGTGATGATTTCCTATGAGTAGCCAAGTTTGAATCTTTTCTCATATTTCAAAGAATTGTATGTGCCTATTAACCTCATTAGGCAATCCCAAGGTTAAAGGACATTTTATGGTGGAAAACACTATTATTTAAAAATGTCACATTATAATCAATTATATCTATTTACTTTAATCACTAACTTATTTAAATTATTTTTTTAAATTTTAATTAGTTAACAATACAATTGCATTAGTTTCAAATTTAATAAAAAAATTAATCCAACCAAACCATCCAAGTTTAAAAAATCTATGAATCCATTCAAATTACAAAATTTATAAAATATAATATGAAATAAATAATATTAGTCACATGAAAATGTAAGTCACAAAAAAAAAAATCTAATGGATGAAAAATATGATGAGCGACTTATAGAAGTTGGTCTTCTTTGTGAGTTATAATCTCAAATAATGTTGATTTGATTCCATACATTAGTTATAATTCACTTGTTAATGTCATAATTCGCTAAAGGGTGTTTGCAAGAAGTTGATGGATGAAAAAGTGACAACAAGGTTAACATGAATACACTCATGCAAGATCGCATGTGTGTTCTTGACAACATGCTCACATTCTTGATTTGACAGGCTTGACATTCCTCGAACCGCCATTGAGGACACCAAGTTAGCACCAAGTTGGCGTCAACAAGAATGCACATGTGTTCCTAGGAACACATATGTTCTCTAGGAATGCACACACATTTGTATGGGGTGATTTTATAAAAAACATGTGGCCGGTCTATTTCCCCAGTAGATTGTGTTGCATGTTTTTTAACGAAATTGAGAAAAAATGGGAGAAGAAACTAAGGAGAGCTTGACAAGCAATTTCCCTTACTCCGTTGACATGGTATTCAATTGAATCCAGATATGTATTTGGATAAAATTTCATTTTTTTTAATTTCATAATTTGTTTAAATGATTAAAAAAGAAACCTAAATTTAATTTCCCTTATTAAAGAGTAGCACACTTAATCAATATGGAGTCTCCAGAAAACCCAAACCCAACATCACCATATGAAGGCACACCAAACCCCAACCCACAAGTGGAAAACATAAACAAGACTTACTAAATGTTAAAGAGCTTTTCCAAGACTTACTAAATGTTAAAGAGCCATCACCACTATCTCTAGCCATTTCCCTAGACACCATTGTAAATGTCCAAGGTCAATTAACTAACATTTTTTATTATAGGGCTACAATGTATGAATATCATAGGATAGAGCTAGATAAAAGCCAATTTAGAGACTTAAACATTTCAAAACAATATTTAATGACATTGTTTATTGACAGGAGAATCTGAGTACAATCACCATTGACAAAGACACTCATTTGTATGGACTAGTACACCTACCAACCATTTTTAAATAATTAGATGGATAATTAGTTTATGGTATTTAACAAACCTAGCTGCAATAATAGGGAAGTATCTCTATATTTCCTCAAAAAATTATGGATAGAATTTACATTAAGTCTTCGTGTCAACTACTTTTACTTTGGTAAATTCCATGGTGTGAATCGTGAACCACTGACATAGAGAAAGAGAAATAGAGAAAATGCTATGTGTACCCTATAATATGCGTACCCTATAACCTGCCAGGTCTTCCTCTTCCTAGGAGAAAACCTAACCTATGCCTAACATCCTTCCATGGCAGAAAACATTATCCAGGCACACATCCATCCATATCAACCTTGACTAGTAACCTCCTTAGCACAGATAGCCATATCTGGCAGAAAACATTATCCAGACAGACAGACATCCATATCAACCTTGACTCTAGCCTCGTTAGCACAGACATCCATATCCACCTTGAAGTTTTGTCTTTGCCGTCTCGTCCAAAATTCTCACACTGAACAAAAACCTGAAATTGTGCCACCATGCCTGTCATTATTCTGATCAGAATCTGAGAGCTCAACGCATTCCCAAAAAATGTTATTTGAAACTTTTGACCAGCAGTTGAAACGCAATATCTAGATTCCCGACCTTATCTGCTTGTCAATGGCGGTCCAAAGTAGAGCTTGTGAGCTGTATCTAGCCTGGACTCTTCACAGATTGCAGTCCATCCTAATGCCGTGAACCTCAATATTTTTAACCAAATATTTTTTAGTTTGCCCAAATCGATATATACTATATCAGAGGTTGTTTTAATATTGTTATAATTTTAATAATTATACTGCGCATTTTTATCGTGTAGTAAGTGATCATGTCATAATAAAATTTTCTAATCAAAACAGTTTTCATTGATGAAGATTTATTAACAGTGTTTCATTCCACACAAATTTAAATCACCAAAACTAAAGTAAAATTCGAAGAAGATTACTACATGATTAGAAAAAGCCACATGTATCACGCCAACTTGGCTTCTGGGTATAATAATGGTATGAGCTCAAGAATATGACTGTAGCCCAGTCTGGCCCGAAGATCGTGTAGGGCATCGTAATTAGCAATATGACTGTACCCGAAGATCGTGCAGAGCATCGTAATTAAAGGCAGTGTGGCCAACAAAGCCTATAAAGTGAAATTCTGTTGAAAAACTGGGTAAAAGTGAACGCTTATACTGTTGTGATATCATTTCGGAGGCAGTTTGTTTTGTTTGGATTTTGATCAACAAAAAAGGTTAGATGCGTTTATTCATATGGAACTACGTGGAAAACGTGGTGTCTGATATCTTCATTGTGTAGAGATCTTTCTAGATTTAAAGTTTTCCATATAGATGCTAATAGGTAGATGTTCAGTGCAGAAAATTGTTGCAATTATTTGAAAATAGGTGCCTGGCAATCACTGCGTCGAGGGTCTATCTCATTGAACGCCGGCAGAGCGACTATGTTTATTGGGGTTCCCAATCTTTCTTGTCGGGCCCTCTCCTTTTTCGCTTGTAACATCAATTCAATTCAATTGCATATCTTTTGTGACATGACTGCTCTCACGTGTTGCGATGTAGTGTTAGAATAAGTTTTTCTGAATGTGATGAAACCAATCTATCAGTAATACAGTAATATACAGCGTGTTGCACAACATTAAATGCTATGATAAAGTAAAGCAAAGTAATTCGAAGATGTATATATCAAAGTGATCGGATGATGTATATGTTGGGTAGAAGAAGCAGAACATAGCATAAAACGATCATCAAACACACATTAAACCAAGAACAACAAACTGATCAATTGACAAAGTGATTTCTGTGGAAACCCAATGAGGGAAAAAACCACGGCAATAATGATCGGTATTCTTTTATTCAAGGGAGAATTACAATAGCCAATCGAGGCATACAACCATCCCCTCCTTTCATACACACAACACCTTAGTATTGCGTCTTGCTCTCACACACTCACTACACATTGCACTCACAACTCTATGGGTATGCTCGTATATATTACGTCCATCACTCAGTTACACAAACTCATCATGAATAGATCACATAGTTACATGAACAATTCATAAATAGATTGCATGCATGCACATTAACATAGCTATGTTTCCAACAATCTCCACCTTGACAACAATTTATTTGATATATCATACCCTTAATTAATTCATCACCTTTTCTGCAAGCCAAGAGAAGCCAAACACCATCACAGCTCTGCAACTTCTTTGACAATACCATTACGTGAACATGTCTGCACGATTCACTCCAACATAGACCATTTTGTCTCCATCAATAACCTGTCTAATAAACCAATGCACTTGTCCAAATCTCATGAATCATGATCACAAACCAAATCACTGCAACCATTGTAGGTGATACTTGTGCTTTTGTGTTTGAAGCACCAATTTCCATGCTCTTCACTTGTTTTTTCCATGTATCTACTGACAACACCAACTACATGTGAAATGTTGACCATTTCTCCATCGCAATCATCAAACTTCCTACTAGCATATAATACTCGAGACATATAACCCTTTTCTTCTTCATCAATTAAGACATAAACCTGAAGATAATTTACAATGGAAAGCCAAAGGGATTTTACCAGATTCACATAATTCATACTGAATTTCATGAGTATCTTCACCACATACTTTTGTTGTGATAACCAAACTTACCATATTTCCTCTCTCTATGTATTTCCATGCCCAAGATTTATTTTGTTGCTCCCAGATCCTTCATAACAAACATCCTAACCAACTGAGCCATATCAACCATGCTTGTGCTTGCAACAAGTATAACATATAACACTAAGATAATGAATATACCATAAACACAATGGTTATACTCATTTCTTGTAAAATTTGGCTCACCGTGAAGGAATCAAACATCTTGTACCATTTGTCTACCATGCTTCAGGCCATACAATAATTTTTGAGTTTGCAAACAAATATTTTGTTGCAATTCTAAACTAACCATTCTCGTTGTTCCATATACATCCCCTTATCCAAAAAACTCCATGTAAAACAATTTTAACATCTAACGGTACTATCACAACCAGTGCTAACACAACATGAATAGAAACAAGCTTTTAACAATTGGTGAGAAACTTTGATGGAAATCAATACCTTTTTGCTACCAGACATGCTTTGAACCTTTCATCTTTTACTATGTTTGATTTTATAAAAGGAGATACATCAAACACTGGATCTTTGTCCATGATGATTCTGTGGGTGTAGGATCCGACAGTCTGCATCTCTTAACATCATCACCATATCAAATATCTGCCTATTTGATCTAGGTCCTACTTAAAAAGCTCCTAAAAACCATAAGCATCACAACCGAATAATTTCACATTTGAGTAATTACCAGATGACTTGTTCATACTTCTTCCTAGATCTGCAATCGATGGTGACCGAGTTACCAGATAGAACAATCGTTTTTGTCCACAACTATTGTTGCAACTTGGCATTACTGAACATGCCTATTCGATCCCAACTTCCTTGCAATGCTTTCTAAGTTCCATGGATATGAACTTACCTTCATCATATATTCCCAAACACTTGATTGACCTGCCAACACATCAACCTTTCTACAGACCCACCTTTCTAAACTGGACACACTGCTCCACCTCAAACTTTGTATTCGAACAACTTTGACCAAATCCGGCCAAACTGACCAAGTAAGCCTTCACCGCTTACCTCCAGGCCCATTTACAATGGAGTTCACCAAGCCTTTTATAGGCTTCATTACATGCAATCCATGGACACAATGCCACGGGATACCCAAAACACATGGACCCAAAAAACCACCTTCTTTGACCTAAAAAGAGATTTAACTCATTAATTATTTCACTGAGTCAAGGTTAACCCAACATACATGCCCCCCCACATATTCAGTCTACCTAAATCTATGTCTAGAATTTTCATAGGTGACTTGATAAACCAGGGGTACGCATGCCTATCCAGGTCTTACAGACATATGCCCATTTATATGCAATCAATAATTTCTACAACTCCAAAGTAAATACAATTATTATTATTATTATTATTTCACGGTGACTCAACCATCACCGCCCTGCACCTTCTATGTGAACACAGGTGGAGAGACACAACAGACAGACAAAACTTCATCAACCATACCTGTAGTTGGATTTTCTTCTTTTGTGGAGTCCTCTTTGGATGCTTCTTGTCTTTTCTAACTGATGCAGGAGCATCCACATCAAAGGCGCTCGAGGAGAAAAATCAATGGGAAGTGCGAATTTTGAAGGAATCCAAATCTTGAAGGATGTGGCAAGTTTAAAATTTTTTGATGTGAATGAAATTAAAGCATCATTAAAAGAACGAGAAGGCGAAACCTTAATGCAAGATTGAGAAGAATTGAAATTATGTCAATGTATTTATGGATAGTACAGATCTGTAGCTTTTTGCTCTTATCTGTCTGTGCCTTTCATTTATTATATGAGGCCTTAGTAGTTAAGAGTCTTAATTTGATAAGATAGCACTTAGATGGTTGGAGGGAAAGCTCGGCGATCTCCTCTTTGTAAAAGAATATGTAAACTATATGTCCGATTATTATTGAGTTAGTGTTGTAGTTTCATGGAGAGAGATAGATGATGTAGAGAGTATTGTAGAAGTTGTTGAAAACCCTTGTGTACAAAGCACTCAATTTAATATAACAAAGAAGGCTTTGACCCAAATTCATGGTGTATTATGTTCACTATGTTTATTTTATGAATGGTATGTTTGGATTTTTCTTTCAGTCTCTGTTATTTGGTTATTTTATGCTCATGAATGTTGGGTGAATGACTGTGAAGAAACAATAAGTTTCAATTGTTTCTCTTCATGAGAGAATCTACAAGGAGTGCAGTGTTAGTCTGCAAGGAGTGTGTTGACAAGTCTTTGAGTTAACCTTAGAAAATATCAGGAGGGATACTGGGGTTTTACAATCAGCAAGAGTGACAGGCGTGCACAGAAGCTACGCAAGAGGCATGTAGGTCGAGTCATTTGTTGGGCTCGTTTATTTGAGGAGAGATTGGAAGATTCACTATTGCAAGGAGTGCATAGAGGTGGGTAGATTTATCTGAGAGAGGAAGAAGGTTTGGAGAGTCCACAAGGTGTGAGTGGGATGAAACCCAGATAATTTCTAAGTATTAGTAAAAGTTAAGCTCAGGAAGGATAGAGGTTTTATAATTGTTCAGGAAGGAACTCAATAGTTTGAATCACCCTCGATTTTCACAAATCTTAGGAGGGAGAGTGGTATTTTAGACTGGTGGTTGAAAACACTTAGGAAAATTCCTGAGGGTTGAACCTTTGAAGGACTCAAAGAGAAGGTGCAGAACTTTTAGTGAGTAAGAGTTGAAGCTCAAGAGAGTTAGCAGTGTGGAACTCTTCCAAAAGAAAGAGTTATCAAAGAAGCGTCGAAGGAACGGTCGAGATCCCTTCAGGAAATATCTCAACGTATAAACAATCGTTCGATCAGGAGGGGAGATTTCATGACTTGGAAAAATCGCGAGGAGTGGAGTGTCAAATTCGCGAAGTGTGAAGCGCGATCTGAGTCGTTGGTTGTAGAGGAACATGGACCATCGATCCGACACAAGGGAAATTCGAACCTCGAACTTTGAGAGAAGAGAGGAAAGTCGTCTTCCGAAGACGTGAAGAGAGAAGTCTTGAAGCGCTTGAGAGTTGGGCCCCAGATTCATAGCCCGAGGTTATATTGGGAGAGTCTAGAGGAGAGGAGCTAGAGCTCGTTGGTTAATAGTTCGTAAATTCAGAGTCGGGAGAGTCGAGAGCGACTCACATTTAAAATACCCTGACTCCATAGTCCCAAAGTACCTTTAGTTAGGCACTTGGTCACTTCCAGTGGTCAAGTGAGGGGGGCGCTTGCACCCAAAATCAGTTCGCGCGAGTACAAAAATTGGATCTGTGTGTGAGTTATAGTTGGGATTGAGGTCTATTGGGGACCCGAAGAACCATTCTAGTTCAGTCCTATGAAAGATCCATCCACTGGGAGGTCAAGTAGTTCCCGCTGAGGTGGGTTGTTGCATCACAAATAATCCTTCTTGAGATGCCCAGATTTTCCACAAAACCAACATTTTTCCTTACCCTTACTGTCTCTTGACTTAGACCTGGTTGTACCTTTCTAATCTTTCCCTCCTTCTGTAGATCGACCTCTGACCACCAGTGCATCTGTTGTTGAGGTTTCTTTACTGGATGTTTCCCTTATCTCCCCAGACAACAAGGATCCGACAACAATTTCATAATCAATGGCATATGTTGTGTTAAACCACACAGTTGTGACCAGATGATCCTAAGACTCAGGCAACGGACAAAGTAATGTAATTGCCTTGTCCTCATCTTCGAACTTTACTTCCATATTAGTTAATTAAAAAATTAGAGTATTGAAGACATTCATGTGATCAGTAATGTTCATACCTTCTTCCATCCACAAGCTATACAACTGCCTCCTCAAGAAGATTTTGTTTGACAAGTTCTTTTTCATATACATACTCTCTAGTTTAGTCCACAAACATGTTGTTGTCTTCTCTTCAGCGATGTTAAACAACACCTCATCTGCCAGACACAAACAAATAGTATTGAGGGATCTTGCATCTAGATCCTCCCAATCCTCATTTGTCATGCTTGTTGGTTTCTTTGACTTTCCAGCCAAGGCCTTTTTCAATCCTTGTTGCACAAGAAGATATCACATCTTGAGTTTCCATAGTGTAAAGTTATTCTTACCGCTTAATTTCTCCACCTCAAACCTAGAACTCTGCACTTTCGCCATTAGCTCAACTACTCAACCTGTTCAACCTGCTCTTATACCACTTGTTGGGCAAAAGAAGAAAAACATAGCACACAACCAAAGCATAAACGAGCAAGATCAAACATGCATTAAACCAAGAACAACAAACTGATCAATTCACAAAATGATTTATGTGGAAACCCAATGAGGGAAAAAAGCATGGCAATGATAATCAATATTCTTTTATTCAAGGGAGAATTACAATAGCCAACCCAAGCATACAACCATCCTCTCCTCTCATATATAAAACACCTCAGTATTGCATCTTTCTCTCACAGACTCACTACACATTGCACTTACACCTCTATGGGTATGCTCATATATATAACGTCTATCACTCAGTTACACAAACTGATCATGAATAGATCACATAGTTACACAGACAGTTCATAAATAGATTGCATCCATGCGCATTAACATAGTTGCATGCATGTGCATGTGACTGCATGAGGAAATTCGTTGGCATGTTTCCAATAGTATATTCCACTTAAATTTGTATATTGTTAGCCAGACCATAAGTGATCCGAAGAAGCTTACTACCAATCAATATGTTTGATCAATGAATGAGCATTGAGTTAATATTCAATACCAATCACCCACACACATTGTCATAAGCCTTGCGGGCATATTGCAGGAACGACGAACTGATTATGGCATTAAATAGAGGGAGAATTGATGCCAAATGTATATTATCTCCCTAAATCATAGGGATGATGATTTCATGTAACTCAGTTAGTTTATTTCTTGTGTCCAAGACTAACTGACCATGGGTTCGTAGCTAATGAATCTTTTACATCCTTGGTAGCACTACCATTACTTGTACATGTGCCAATGTTCTTAGCATTAAGGGGATTTCAACCCAATAACATCTTTCAAACATGAATATGCGCTACTCACTAAGTACGTAGTGAAGCATAAACGATGGTAGTAGTGATGAACGATGGTATTATTGTTGGAATGGAGATATACACATTGTCCTTGGAAAGAAACAATGTACAATTTTGAATGTTAGTTTCTCAATTTTATGTGGTTGATTTGTTAGGATTTTAAATAGGTAATCAGATTGCATGCATGATGGATTCCAACATTTATGAGATAACTAATTTATGCCTAAATCAAGGTCTCAATTTTTCATTGAGGTAAACAACTTGCATTTTTCATACCTTAGCAAGTATGATGAAGTGGAGATATCTAGGACCATCTCCCTATGACTATTTAGATTATGAAAATATAATGTTATAAAGGATACAAAATATAGCATGAGATTCTTAGTGAAAACCATTCTTTATGGTCTATCCTATTCC
>ML801091.1:36307-53747 GCA_009831015.1 Picea engelmannii
ATGGAGTGGATACTTGGGCAGAGGTCGCAAGTTCCAATCCCCATTTGGCATACATTATAACCATTACAACTTAAATAAATATTTCATGGCTATTAATAAAAAGACCCACCGGTGGTATAGTGGTAAGTGGAGATTATATAGGCAGTTGGTCAGATGTAGGTCATGAGTTCAAACCTCTTGCCGACAATTTTGGTCTTGACCAGGCCCAGGTGGCCTTTTGGGGGTGCCACATGTCATCACCATATTCTTCCACGTGTCACCACCAAATTGGTCCAATTGTCACCTTGTCCAATCAGCACTCTGTCATGTCAGTTTCAATGCTATGCCATCACTTTCCATGTTAGCACATAGTCAACACCACCTCAATGCCACATCACCTACTAGATTGGATGTCACGTCATGCCTCTTCCATGTGTCCACTTCTCAACCTGCCACACGTCTTGTATGACTTCCATGTGTTACTTCACACAGCTGCCACGTGTCCTCCTATGGGACTGCCACATGTCACATATGTTCTTCATTTTGTCCTATTTGACAAAAACTCTAGAACACGATATATTTTTCATAGGAAGTCCGTTTGAGATTGTTCAAGCGGCATCAAAAATATCTCATCGAGCTCTTCGTTATGGAAACCTTTCCATCGATTTTTTAGACCTCTAAATTTTAAGGTATTCTGGATCCTCACAGATCAATTCTTCAATACATGGCTCAAACTCTTACAATAGTTTTACTCATAACGAACTCAACATGTCATTTATGAGATTAGAACCTAGGTGGGGAGGATAACACTCCATGGAAAACAAACACATTAGCTAGACCCAATTGACAAATTAATTTTATTATTAATAGTTTAATTAATTTTATTAATTAAATTATTATTTATTATTTTATTATTGTTATTAATTTAATTATTCTAATTATAATTATGTATTAATTCAATTTTTTTTTATATAATTATTGTTAGTATCCTATAATGATAGGAGACCTGATGATTTAGATATTATTGGCGGGTCTCATGATGGAGTTCCTGGTTTGCTGGTGTGGTTGTCTCTTGAAATACATTTTCCCAAATTATGGTCATTAGGTGATAGGATGGATCATTAGATGAAATACTTTTGAGTTAGATGTCTTTAAGATGAGCTTTAGACTTATCTTTTCAAAAAGTGATCAGTCTGTACTTTTATTAGAAAAAACTCTAAAATTTCACTTTCGACAGCTAAGGGCTATTTTTCAAATCATTCTAAGTTGTCCAAAGTTGTCGCTTTCAGTAGATAAAACAACATGTGCGAGGTGCTCTAAGTTGCCGGAAGCGTAGAGTCAGCTAACAGTCAGACTGTCCCGTTAGACTCTCAAACCACCAACAGTACACATCATCATCATCTCAAGTGTTGCTGAAATTCACTGAAGTGAATCATGATACGATCTGAGCAAGTGATTATTTGTCTGATATGATTATTTGGTGAGATCTATTTAACCCTAAGCTAATAAATCTGATCATCATAAGCTCGTATCATTCATTTTACCCGATCTATCACATGGTGTATGTCCTGATCGAATGATGCAGTCGTCATTATGATCTGGTTTTCATTTTATAATTAAGGGTTTGTTATAAAAAACTGTCATCCAAAATTTCCCCCCATATTACGCATCCTTCCTGTGTTTGAGTTTCATTTTTCCCTCTATCAGCACCACTGTGTCTGCCCAAACCTGATTTTATCATATTGCAAGCATTGATTTTTGTTTTTCAGATGAAGAAGGGAGGAGCTCCACTCAGGAAGGAGCTCAATGACATAACATATCTGGAATCTCACCTTGAGATTTGCCAGATGTTTAGGGATGCATGTTGCAACGGTTTTGTGAAAAACTCCAAGGGTTTCATCAAGGTGTGGCTGAGGCATTTGCATTGACCTTTGATGGAGCCAAGGCCAGAGTTGGAACAATTGAGGTACAAGTTGATGAAGCAATCGTTGTAGCAGCAACAAAGATGCCTAGGACTGGTGAAATATCGTTCAAGTCAACCACTACCAAAGACATTGAGTTCAGGTCTTATCTCAAGCCTGAACACAAATGTATTACTTTGAAAAAAGACATCCCTAGATCTTACTTGGAAGAAAAGTGGCAACACTTGCTCAAAGCCATCTAGGTATACATAACATGTGAAAGCACATATGGTAGAGTAATGTACTACCATTTCAAGCTCATGAACCATTTCACAGGAAGATGTCCTTTGAATGTGCCCTTCTACCTTCACAGAAGCTTGACAAAAATGACACACCAGGTCCAGGCCATACCTAGAAAGGTGCAGGGTAGACTTTCTCGTCACAGTCTTATGAAAATCATAATGCTTCAAGAATTGTAGAATATGGATAAGAGTTGGGAGTATCTTCTTTTCTGGGGGTGAATTTGAACCAGAACACCAGCCCAAAGACAAAAAGAAAACTTCATCCACTAATTCTTCAACACCACAGAGCAGTAAAAGGAAAAGAAGAGCCATTTCCCCAGTAATTGCAGAGGAGCCAGCTTCTTCTTCCAAGTCCAAGAAAGCCAAAAAGATGCTTGATTTCATCCAAACAACAGAAGGGAAAACTAGTGCCTCTGGTAAAAACGTTTTGAATCTTCCTTATTCAGATTCAGAGGAGGATTTAGAGTCAGTAGAAGGAGAGGTTCCTAAGCAAGATGATTTTGAAGAAGCACCTCTTTCACCAGAGTTTCCAAACCTGGAGATTCTTGAAGCATCAACAAACAAAGGAAACAAGTCAGCATCAAAGATTGAAAAGATTAAAAAAGAAATATCAGAGATGAAGTTGCTTGAGAGGGTCATTAAATACCAAAACCAGACTATAAGCAACACATCAGATGAGGTAAGAGATTGTTTTGAAAGGTTAGATAAATTGCATGTAAAGGAACATAAGAGGAATAAGAAATTGATCAAGGAGAATCGTAGGTTGCTTAAAATGGTTAGAGGTTTAAGGATCAAACTAAGGCTTAAAAATCCTAAGCCAAGAGCACATCCTGATTTAAAATCTCTAGAAAAAGTTGATGAGAACCTAAATAAGGATCCTAAAGAGTAGGTAGATCAAAGTAAATCCATTTTTACAATTTTGAAAGCTTGTGGAAAACTCAGGATTTTCGGCAGCTTATTCGTTCTCCTCAAAGCGTTGTTAGCTGCCGAAAGCTCTGTTTTCGGCAACTAATCCTACTCTATTTTTTACCTGTAAACCACCGAAAACGCAGAAACTGGCAGAATGCTCATCTTTTTGCTCAGATCGAAGATTTTTGTTTCCGGATCGTTTGGGAGGGGTTCCAAATGAAAGATAAAGATTAAAAGGATACATATCATCATCCATTTCCAGTTTTTGAGGCAGATACTAAGGCAAGAAGGTTAAGTGGCTTTTCAATTTTTGGTCAAAAAATTTGCTTATTTGTCAAAACAGTATTTCGAAATGCCTTGTCATCACTTGGAAAGTTATTGAAGATATCAAATAGTGTTGAATGTTGTTGAATATTGTTGAAGATCTAGTTGATAAGGATTTACCCTTAAATCAAGACTAGATTTGATATATCATACTAGTTTTGATTTTATTCTATTTTAAGTATTTCAGATCCATTTTTATAGGATCTTGAACTTTTATGTAAAGGCTATAAATCCTACAACTTTTATGAAAGAGGGGGTTGAGACTTGTGACAATTAAAATGTAAAAATGCTCATAGGTTGTAAATCACTTTATGAAGGAATACAAAGGCACTAAATTTCCAGATTCCTGTGTTGTGTTTTAGTGCTGAAGTTTTCTCTGATGTAACTCATTATTTTCTATTTCACATGTTTTCCTTTATGTATTGTTTATGAGAAGATAATGTGTAGGATTTTTTATTGGCACCCTGTGCTGGCTTGAGACAATATCTATGTTTTCTTCCAAGTTTGAAATGCAGAATTCAGATATAATATGCTCTACATTTGAAATAATTTTTAGTTTATTCTTATTTTCCATTTTATAAGCTCAAAGGATCCACTAGCATGATTACCCTACCTAGTCATATTTTGTCTTGGTTATTCATTTATCATCGTCTTTACCTTTGTATCCATTTTTCCCAATGGTCCTTTTCCATGTCTCAACCAAAACAATTCAAAATCCATAAACAAACCCATGCTTTGCATAACTAGCCTAATATCTTATTCCCCCAAAAAACTATATTATATAGAGAGATCCCTCTCTGAGCCTTGGAGGGCTAGATCCAAGACACGAAGTGGTTTTGATGTTGCCTCTGTGACTACCTCCACGGCCTTGGGAAAATTACAGAGTGATAACAGAATGACGACCATACTGGGGAATTTCCCCAGTAGTGCACTTCAAGATCCAGTTCTGATCACTGATGGTGGATAGTGAGCAGACACAAGAAGGCTGAAATCTTTCACCTAGCGACTCCAATCAGCTTCATACAGTGCCGAATCAAAGAATCCACTGGAGGAAGAACCTGAAGCATGACCAAGGAGCCTAGAAAGATCAAGTACTCAAGCCCAGATTGCATTCAAGAAATCTTTGGTTTTATATGTAATTATGTTCTATCTTATTCTAAGCCTGATCAAAAGTACATTGCTTAAGATTGCATTGACCACATGCTAATTGATGAGCCTCAAGAGACCAAGCCCCAAATTTTAGATCATGTACATAATGATGCACCTGTAGAAATCCTAGTGAGACATAAGCCTCCTTCTTTATCTCCTACTATTGCTAAACCTTCGGATGGTTGTAAGCCTCTTTCTTCACCTCCTATACCTGCAAAAATCCCAGACAGATACAAGCCTCTAAATTTTCCTCCGTTTCTCCATGACCTCCTTGTCAATTACATCAATAATTTGCCCAAGTTTGATGGAGAAAATGTGAAGATCACTGCTAAAAAGCATATTCAAAATCTTGAGGATTTTCTTGATTTGTTTGAGGTAGAAGATAACAATGTCTGCATCAGAATTTTTTCCCTATCATTGCAAGGTAAAGTCAATAATTGGTTTAAGAATCTTCCAAATGCAAGCATTAGTAGTTTCCATCAGTTTGTAAAAATTTTCCTAGATCGATGGGTGATCATGAGAAATGTCTTTCTCATCCAGGAAGAATATGACCATTTGAAAAGACAGCCAGGGGAGACAGTACCTCAGTTTTCAGCAAGGTTCAATAATATATATCATGCAATGTCTGCTAATATAAGACCACCCCTAGGATCCGCTCACTTACATTTCCTAGATGCCTTCAATCCTAAGATGTCATTCCAATTAAGAGAAAGGAACACTGCAAACCTAGAAGAAATGCAAAACGTCGCAGTCGATGTGGAAGCTAACCTGTTGGACAGGAAGGCAAAGCTAGAAGCATTGAGAGAATAAAAAACAGAAAAGGAGCATGTGACATCCTCGGAAGCGAAGCTAGACATTCTAATGAACACTGTCCATGAAATGTTGCATAAGATTAGCAGGAAAGATGAACTTGTTTTTCAAAGGCCTCACATACCATCAACTCTTGAAATAACAAGAACAATTTTCCCCAAAAACTTAGCATCACGGCCTCAGCGTCCTAAACCACCGAAGGATTTCTTCATGTACTCAATTCACAATATAGCTAAAGAGGAAGTTCAAAATCAGGTGGTGGAAAAATCTTCGGAGATGATGTGCATGTTTGATGACATCCCCTACATAGATAATATGATCAGATATGATCTTTAGAATGGTGACTACATGGTTGAGATCGAAGGTGAATGTTCAAATCATCTAGTATTATCTTCATGGGAAGAAGAAGCCCAGTTATCACAGTGCATAGATGACATTCAAATTCTATATACCCAACAAGTTTGCAAAGAGGATGATGCAGAAAATCTTCCAAGAAATGCAGAATGCCTGCCCCTGTGTTTTGACTCAATGCTAAGAGAACATTACAAACATGTCATGAATAGAAAGAATGAGGAATGTTCCAATGCATCAATTGAGGAAAACAAGAAAGATACATAAGTTGATCTAGAGGTGCAGCCCTTGAGCCTTTTTGAAGGTCGAACCTCAGATGAAATCCTGAAGCATGAAACAGGTGATGAGCTAATCCATTTTGATTCACTGCCTCCGTGCTTTAATTCATTTCAAATTTTAAGAGGGAATCTTGGTTAGATTCTAGTTGAAAGTCATAGTGTGAGCCATGAAGTGCCAATAGAGCCAATGCCACCATTATCTAAATCATTTTATGACCCGATGGTTGATATTCTCGATAATGTGTGTTTTCAAAGTCTAGTTTCACTTACTCCTAATGAATTAAAAAAATGTTATGATATGGATATGATCAGACAGTCTTCCCCACTGTCTGGTTCAGCAGAAATATCAGTGAAAAATCCATCAGATGAAATGCAAACGCATCTTCAAATGTTTGAAGACTTGAAGACTTCATGAGCAACACAAGGTCAGGAGATGGAATGTACTGATCTCAAATGCCAAGAAACAACTCGGGTCTATTTGGACCCTATAGATACCTATATGCAGAAATTTTTCATGAAAGGACCACAATACATTTGCAACAGTTTAATGGTTTTTCAGATTGATAAATTTTCATGTAAGGGAGATGAGGATAGAAATCCTTATCACATATCATTCCTAGATCTACATCTGAGTTTGGTGAAAAAAAGTGAAAGATCCTAGGTTCCAGATCCAATTTTTGACTGGTTACACTAGATATTCCATATTGATTAGGATCAAGCATTCTCAGGATTAGAATAGGGTGTATGCATATAAATAAGATCATCAGATCATCGTTTTTATTAGATTTACCATATGCAAATAAGCTTACTGAGCAAGTATGTGGTTTATTTTGTATTTTTTTTTACTTCAAAGACTCAGACAAGGGCAGAATGGATAATCAACTAATTTCCAATCACTAAGGTGCAGGAAAGATCAATGTACAGGTTGTGGGGTCAGCCCAATGGATAAGGCACTGATTTACGAATCCAGAGATATGAGATTCTTAACACCTCCTCAGAAGTTTCCATCCCCAATTGGAGCCTATGTTAGTATCCTATAATGATATGAGACCTAATGATTCAGGTATGATTGGTGGGTCTCATGATGGAGTTCCTGGTTTGTTGGTCTTGTTGTCTCTTGAAATAAATTTTCCCAAATTATGGTCATTAGGTGACAGGATGGATCATTAGATGAAAGATTTTTGAGTTAAATGCATTTAAGATGAGCTTTAGACTTATCTTTTCAAAAATTGATGAGTCTGTACTTTTATTAGAAAAAACTCTAAAATTTCACTTTCGACAGTTAAGGGCTATTTTTCAAATCATTCTAAGTTATCGAAAGATGTTGTTTTCGGTAGCTAAAACGACATGTGTGGGGTGCTCCAAGTTGCTGAAATCGTAGAGTCAGCTAACGGTCAGACTGTCCCGTCAGACTCTCAAACCGCCAATAGTACACAACATCATCATCTCAAGTGTTGTCAAAATTGACTGAAGTGAATCATGATACGATCTGGGCAATTGATTATTTGTCTGATATGATTATTTGGTGAGATATATTTAACCCTAAGCTAATAAATCCGATCACCATAAAATCGTATCATTTGTTTTACCCGATCTATCACATGGTGTTTGTCCTGATTGAATGATGTAGTCATCATTATGATCTAATTTTCATTCTATAATTAAGGGTTTGTTATAAAAAACTATCATCCAAATTTTTCCCCCATATTATGCATCCTTCCTCTGTTTGAGTTTCGTTTTTCCCTCTATCAGCACCACTGTGTCTTCCCAAACCCGATTTTATCATATTGCAAGTATTGATTTTTGTTTTGCAAATGAATAAGGGAGGAGCTTCGCTCAGGAAGGAGCTCAATGACATAACATATCTAGAATCTCACCCTGAGATCTGCCAGATGTTAAGGGATGCATGTTGCTACAGGTTTCGTGAAAAACTCCAAGGGTTTCATCAAGGTGTGGTTGGGGCATTTGCATTGACCTTTGATGGAGCCAAGGCCAGAGTTGGAATAAATGAGGTACATGTTGATGAAGTAATCGTTGCAGCAGCAACAGATATGCCTAGAACTGGTGAAAGATGGTTCAAGTCAACCACTACCAAATACATTGATTTCAGGTCTTATCTCAAGCCTGAACAAAAATGTATTACTTTGAAGAAAGACATCCCTAGATCCTACTTGGAAGAAAAGTGGCAACACTTTCTCAAAGCCATCCAGGTATACATAACATGTGAAGGAAGATATGGTAGAGTAATGTACTACCATTTCAAGCTCATGAACCATTTCACAGGAAGATGTTCTTTGAATCTTCCCTTCTACCTTCACAAAAGCTTGACAAAAATGACACACCAGATCTAGGCCATGCCTAGCAAGGTGTAGGATAGACTTCCTCATCACAGTCTTATAAAACTCATAAGTCTTCAAGAATTGCAGAAGAGGGATAAGATTTGGGAGTATCTTATTTTCTGGGATGAATTTGAACCAGAACCCCAGCCCAAAGATAAAAATAAAACTTCATCCACTAAGTCTTCAACACCACAGAGTAGTAAAAGGAAAAGAAGATCCATTTCCCCAGTAATTGCAGAGGAGCCAACTTCTTCTTCCAAGTCCAAGAAAGTAAAAAAGATGCTTGATTTCAGCCAAACAACAGAAGGGAAAACTAGTGCCTCTCGTAAAAACGTTTTGAATCTTCCTTATTCAGATTCAGAGGAGGATTTAGAGTCAATAGAAGGAGAGGTTCCTGAGAAAGTTTCTTTTGAAGAAGCACCTCTTTCACTAGAGTTTCCAGAGCTGGAGATTCCTAAAGCATCAACAAGCAAAGGAAATAAGTCATCATCAAATATTGAAAAGCTTAAAAAAGAAATATCAGAGATGAAGTTGCTTGAGAGGGTCATTAAATCCCAAAACTAGACTATAAGAAACACATTAGATGAGGTAAGAGATTGTTTTGAAAGGTTAGCTAAAATGCATGTAAAGGAACAGAAGAGGAATAAGAAATTTCTCAAGGAGAATCGTAGGTTGCTTAAAATGGTTAGAGGTTTAAGGATCAAACTAAGGCTTAAAAATCCTAAGCCAAGAGCACATCCTGATTTAAAAGCTCTAGTAGAAGTTGCTGAGAACCTAAATAAGGATCCTAAATTGTAGGTAGATCGAAGAAAATCCATTTTTGTAGTTTTTAAAAGTTGTGGAAAACTCAGGATTTTCGGCAGCTTATTCGTTCTCCTCAAAGCATTGTTAGCTTCCGAAAGATCTGTTTTCGGCAGCTAATACTACTCTGTTTTTTACCTGTAAGCCACCGAAAACACAAAAACTGACAGAATGCTCATCTTTTTTCTCAGATCAGATATTTTTGTTTCCAGATCGTCTGGGAGGGGTTCCTAAAGAAAGATAAAGATTAAAAGGATACATATCATCATCCATTTCCAATTTTTGAGGCAGATACTAAGGCAAGAAGGTTAAGTGGCTTTCCAATTTTTAGTCAAAAAAACTGCTTATTTGTCAAAACAGGATTTTGAAATGCCTTGTCGTCACTTGGAAAGTTATTAAAGATATCAAATAGTGTTGAATGTTGTTGAATATTGTTGAAGATCTAGTTGATAAGGTTTGACCCTTAAATCAGGACTAGATTTGATATATCATACTAGTTTTGATTTTATTCTATTTTAAGTATTTCAGATCCATTTTTATAGGATCTTGAACTGTTATGTAAAGGCTATAAAGCCTACAAATTTTATGAAAGAGGGGGCTCGGACTTGATATAATTAAAATGTAAAAATGCTCATAGGCTGTAAATGACTTTATGAAGGAATACAAAGGCACTAAATTTCCAGATTCCTATGTTGTGTTTTAGTGGTGAGGTTTTCTCCGTTGTAACTCATTATTTTCTATTTCACATGATTTTCTTTCTATATTTTCTACGAGAAGATAATGTGTAGGATTTGTTATTGGCACCTTGTGCTGGCTCGAGACAATATCTACGTTTTCTTCCAAGTTTGAAATGCAGAATTCAGATACAATCTTCTCTACATTTGAAATAATTTTCAGTTTATTCTTATTTTCCATTTTATAAGCTCAAAGGATCCACTAGCATGATTACCCTACCTGGTCATATTTTGCCTTGGTTATTCATTTATCATCGTCTTTACCTTTGACTCCATTTTGCCCAATGGTCCTTTTCCATGTCTCAACCAAAACAATTCAAAATCCATAAACAAACCCATGCTCTGCATAACTAGCCTAATATCTTATTCCCCAAAAAAACTATATTAGATAGAGAGATCCCTCTCTGAGTCTTGGAGGGATAGATCCAAGACTCGAAGTGGTTTTGATGTTGCCTCTGTGACTGCCTCCACAACCTTGGGCAAATTACAGAGTGATAACAATTACCATTCTTATAATATTTAAATATTAATGATATTGATGATTACTATGCATCTATTTTACAACATACTAATCATGAGGGGGAAAACATGTATAAATATGTATAAATGTAATTAGAAAATTTGTTGCACTAACATTCAATCAATTTCATGCCATGGAAGAAAAAAATCCATTTGTATATAAACACAATCATGAAATTTTAAAATAAATCATAAAATAACCATGCAATTTTTCTTTTTGAATGTAAATAAGTGGTACACTACCACCCCATGAAAAAACTAACTTTTTATGCAATATATCATGAAAACATATCTTCACATATAAGGAAATGAAATGGACTTGACTTTCGATTAATGAAGTTGATTGAACTATTGTTAGTTTCATCCCCACCTTCTAAACCCTCCTCTTCTTGACTTTGTAAAACATAATAAATGAACATGAGTTCAATAAAATAAAAAATTGATAACTTTAAAGATGTAATAAAAACAGATAGGTTAAAAAGTTGTCAATATCTTTGATTCCTTCAAATCATTCTCATCATGATTAGTGTGGAAGAAGAAAATAATATATTCCAATTAATAAATTAAATATAAAGGGTAAACAACTAAAAACATGAGTGACTAAAAAGAAGAGTAATTTTAATATATTTCACCTAATATGGTGTTTCTATTATTTATTCTTTTGAACAAGTATCTCTACATAGTGTTAAAAAAAATTTGAATGTGGAAAATTTTCCACTTCCAAATTTCAAAACCTCCCCTTTTCCATCTCTTGTACATCATCATACTCAAAAGCCTCTTCTTTGTCCTCTTTCAAGATAGATCTTCATATTTGTTGATTGTCATCTTTGCACCTTATGCTCAAACATTAATATGGATACATCATAGAACAAAGAAGTACCATGAAAAATGTGACATATTGGATTTAATTACACTTTAATTTTCATTGAAAAATGCAGGATAAATTTTATCATGTCACATGTTAATGTAATTCCATCTGAGACTTTACTTGTAACTCAATCTTTCGGTTTTTTTTTATACTCTTTAGCAATGGTCCATTTTTTTTATTGATATTTTCTACAATATAAAATGGAATATAGTAAGTAATTATTAGAATTATAAATGCAACTCTTCATAAAGAAAATACATATTTTTCAATATTATATAACAATCATATAATATGTAATTGCAATTTACTTAGGTCCTTTTGTTGTTGTCGTCATCAATTATTGTATCTTTACCTTTTCTTCTATGACCTTCTTAGTCTATTTCCATGTGTCCAGTTTCGTCATTTAATCCCTCTACACTGGAGGCCATATAATATGTAGATGTATTATAACAATACACTACTAAGGTATGTACATAAAATCCATGGAATAAAATATATGCATAATTTTAATGAATATTGATCCGAAAAGATCTTTTACATGACTATGGTTGAGTTATTAAGCATGTTTTGATTAACCAATTAGGAATATTTAAGAAAGAGGAAGAAGTTATAGAAGAAATATAGTAGCCATATGAACATGTACATAACTGAAATGAAGCATAAAACAACAACAAACCATAACACCAATGCGATAACAGAGTTCATCAATCTCGCCTACATCTCCAGGCCTTGTCTCAGTGGGCTTTGCTTATTTTTTTTCGAAGCTTTACAAGTACATCATGATAGCACCAAAAGTTTACATCAATGAGTTGGTTTTGTTTTACCAGATCTCATGAACCCATCAAAACTGACGAAACCCGAATCGGATGAATGCGGCTCCCTGAAATGGCCCACAAAGGTGTGCTCCTCAATAGCTTCCCTACATGACAATGGCTTTGGCTCAACAATACGATATCATAAACCTATTCTAAACCTCCTCCCATGGCCTCAAGAAGGCCTGGTTTATATAGATATGAATTTGGTAACTATCTCCTAACTTGCCCCCAAGATCTGTCCTCAAAAAGGGCTCAATATCCCCCAATATTGGCCAAAAATATCCAAAACTGCACAAAAAATCATCAAAAATCAATCAGGGCTAGGGCTAGGCCCTAGCCCTATTCTCCTCTACCCACAACTTTAAACAAACGTAAAACAATATTATGCCATGAATATTTAAGAACTAACTTGCAGGTGGGTTGGCTAGCCCGGCCTACCAAGTCTCTAGGCCAGTGGACAGGTTTGGGGTTCAAAACCCATAAACTCATAAAATTTTGCAAAACCAAATGACCAACACCTGGGTGCCACGTTGCAGCCCACATCTAGGCCACGTGGCACCACCTCAGTCATCGATTTCTAAAGCCATGTGTCAAACGTCGATTGAACCAACCGTCTGCCACCTGTTTTCCCTATTAGCATCGTACCATGCCACATGTCTTCATACAGATGTGCCAAATGTTTTCGTACGGACATGCCATGTGTCACCCTTGCAGTGGTGACATGTGTCACTTCTCTGTTGGTCCACCTGTACCTTCCACGTCCTCAGTCTGTACGCCTAGTCAGCCTACAACGTCAATTGTATGGACTCTTCCACATCTGTGCCAAATGTGCTACCACGTCAACTATATGGTCGTATGACCTGTAAAGTCATCTTCCACGTGGCACTGTACGGACTGTACAGTTAGCTTTTTTTTTGCTTGTTTGGAAAAAAGAACAGATCTCCACATCTTGAGCATACAACATCTGTTTGAGCTCGTTCAAGTTGCGTTGGGTTCGTATCGAAGAGGTCTACACACATGTCCATTTTGAATCCATTCTGAGAACCTTGATTTTTAGGCCTTTCTGAGCTCTATCAAGCTCCTAGATCCAAATCTGGATCACACCTCCCCACTAAGGACCTTTTGGTCCCCAAAAGTTTAAAAAAATGGACTTTGACTGATTACATACTCATAAATAGAAAAAAAAAACACTATGTTGTTCGAAATGATGTTATAATAGGTCATCATTTCAACATGAGTGATTACATTAATGGAAGAAAAATACAATGAAGTTGTGACATCCACTTCTGGAAAAACCAAGTGGTTGGTTTATTTCCTTCATGGTGTTCCTCTTGCTTCACTGGTAATCCTTCTTCCTTCGTGAGTACTTGCGCAATCCTTTTGTCCTTCTTTGGATGAAGCTCCAAATTAAGCTTCCAACAACTAGCCTTTTGATGTCCACTCCTGTTGCAATAAGTGCACTGAGGTTTTGACATCCAGACCTGTTTACCCTTCTCTTTCTTCCGTTGTGGAGTTGGATATTTATGTCATTTTTCCTTCCTGGCCAACATATATTTCCTGTACACAGTTTGTCTCTTCCAACACTTGGCAACACAATGCTTGGGTGAATGACAATAAGTACATGGATAAATATTCCACAAGTTTCACATTACATGATTATGTGATTTATAATAAAAAAGAGAATTGGTAAAATTATGACCATTATACCTTCCATGTTGATCTTCACTTTTCTTTGGAGATGAATTGTATTCACTATCACAATCCTGGAGTGATACGCCATTACCTTTCATGAAGTGTTCCTGCAATGACTTAGGTTGGCTATTTGAAGCATTACTTGCTTCCAAAGTTTTGGAACCTATCTTGGAGGATGCTCCAATATCCACTTCACCATATCCCAATCCTAAATATTGAGGCCTTTTCACAACCTAAATGAGATGAATGATACCTTGGCCCTCAATTCCAAAGCCCTTTCCTTCATAACCCATCTTGGTTAGTAATCTCAAACCTATACCTCTTGTATGTTTTTCAAATGCACCAAAACCATCTTGATGGGAAAAAGGAGAACTTGATGAATGACCTTCACTACATACCTCATAGTTGTTTTCTGAATCATATGTAGAAGGCACTTCCTTTAATCCCTTTTTTCCTTTTTTGTTCTTTGAATATTTCACTTGAACCGAGCTCTTTTGTTCCAAGTAGTCTTCATACAACACTTTCACCATCTCGGCGATGGAAAACACTGAATTTCTAAATTCCTTCTCATCTTGAGAATGTCCCCCTGTAGATTCCATTTTCTCCGTTGAGATGAGATGTCCCCTGGTTAACATGAAAACTCAAATTCCAAACATCAACTAGCTCTGATACCACTTGATCCAAATAGATCTTTTACACGACTATGGCTGAGTTATTAAGAATGTTTTGATTAACCAATTAGGAAGCTTTAAGAAAGAGGAAGAAGTTATAGAAGAAATATAGTAGCCATGAAAACATGTAAAGAACTGAAATGAAGCATAAAACATCAGCAAACCATAACACCAATGTGATAATGGAGTTCGACAATCTTGCCTACATCTATGGGCCTTGTCTTAGTGGGCTTTGCTTATTTCTGTTTGAATCTTTACAAGTACATCATGATAGCACCAAAAGGTTACAACAATGATCTGTTCATGTTCTACCAGATCTCATGAACCCATGAAAATTGATGACACCCAAATCGGATGAACGAGGCTCCCAGTAATTTTCTGCAAGGGTGCGCTCCTCAATAGCTTCCCTCCATGACAATGGCTTTGGCTCAACAATCTAGCAGCATAAAATTGTTCTAAACCTCCTCCCATGGCCTCAAGAAATTCTGGTTTATATAGATCTGAAGTTGGTAACCATCTCCCAACTTTGTCCCAAGATCTGGCCTAAAAAAGGACCCAATATCCCCAAATATTGGCTAAAAATCTCCAAAACTGCCCCAAAAATCATCAAAACACACTATTATATAGTGATAATACCCAATTTTTGCAATATATTTGGGCATAAGCCCCCAGATCTGGTGTGCACTCCTAAAACAGGGTCATATGATGTCATATGGCCAAGCGCTAGCCCCCTAGGGGCTGCGCCCTGCCCCTCACCTTTGCTAGCAATGGTCACCTGTCAAAACACCATGGGACTGAGTCCCTAACTACGTGCCCAACTATTGGTTATAGCCCTGGGTCTTATGGCATCGGGTGCACCCTATTCCATGGCTCTTATGCCCATGGATTATCTCTAGAGTGGAGCGCCTGCATACCATAGTTTGGTTATATGGAAAGGTTGAAACCGTTCACATCGGGGTTTTTTTACATGACATATACCAAGACTTGGGACCGGGGTTGGGGCTAGGCCCCAGTGCTATTCTCCTCCACCCACAACTTTAAACAAAATTAAAACAATATTATGCCATGAATAGTTAAGAACTAACTCACAGGTGGGTTGGCTAGCCTGACCTGCCAAGTCTCTAGGCCGGTGGACAGGTTTGGCATTCGAAACCCATAAACACATAAAATTTTTCAAAACCAAATGACCAACATCTGGGTGCCATGTGGCACCACCTCATTCGTTGATTTCCTGAGCCACGTGTCAAACGTCGATTGGACGAGTTGTTTGCCACCTGTCTGCCCTGTCAGCATCGTACCCTACCACGTATCATCGTACGGACATACCACATGTCTCTGTACGGATGTGCCACATGTCACCCTTGCAGTGGTGACATGTGTCACTTCCCTATTGGTCCGCTTGTACCTGCCACGTCATCATTCCATACACCCAATCATCCTACCACATCAACTATATGGACTCTGTCATGTCTACGCCAACTGTGCTACCACATCGGTTGTACGGCCTGTACAATCATATGCCACGTGGCACTGTACATACTATATAGTTAGCATTTTTTTTTCTTGTTTGGAAAAACTAACAGATCACTATAACTTGAGCATATGATGTTCGTTTGAGCCCATTCAAGTTGCGTTGGGTTTGTATCGAAGAGGCCTACGCACACATCCATTTTGAAGCCATTCTGAGAACTATGAGTTTTAGGCCTTTCTAAGCCCTATGAAGCTCCTAGATCCAAATCTGGATGAAATATTGAAAATAAAAGCACATAACATCCATATATATGGAGAATTGTTTTTCAATGAAAGATAATAAATGTTACTAAATTAAACCAAACTCAACTAGAGTCAATGAAACTTTGGTGTAAATATTTGAGTTAATGTGATCACATCCTCCTTCAATTTGATAGTAACATTGTTTATGGTTTTGGTATCTTGTCTACCCATGCCTACCTATGGTTTTTACTCATGAAAGTTATTATAGTGGCATGTCCCTATGTGGGAATTTGTTCCACATTAAGAAATACTGCATAGAAAATAATAATCCAATTTAGCTACTATTGGATCAATGATCATGATTATCCATGCTAACCACCACTAGAATAGTGTGCTTATTGGTTGGTAGGATTAAGGATCACATTGAAGACTAGCCTAAATAATTAACTAAATGTATACATGGAAGCACAAGAATCTCAATGGTAACCACCACAGATTGGAGAGTGGTAGTGTTAAAATTTGCTAACTAGTATTGGATTAATGATAAAAACATTTAAGATGCAAGCATTGATCACCACCTTTAAAATATTAAAAACATTTAAATATTATAGCAACATTCAAAGTGAAGGTGAAATTTGAGTGCTAATCACAAGTCACATATAACTTTCCTTAATGACAAATTTATTATATATCGGTAATAATCTAAAAAGAGCTCTATCTTAACAATTACAATTGGGGTTTTGGGTAAAGTACAATTCATTAAGATGCCTATAAAGGATTTAAATTTAACCACTAATCTACGAGATCTTTTTGTATCCATTAAGTTGTTCTTATGCCATCAATGATGGAAAAGAATGTATGATAAAAAGGTAAAAACATATAGCATCAACACTACACTTACATTACTTCCAGTGAAGGGAAATCATTAAAAATGTGGGTGTCAAAGTAGCCATTAAATTGAACTCATTCCACTCTTTCTAGTAGCTTAGTTTGTGTGAATTGTATTTTAGTATGAAGAAGTCATAGTGTGGTATCCAATTATGTTATGACCCAAGGGGGGTATATATAGGGTTAAATGTATATGATATGACCCCAAGGGGGGGATATATGAATTATTTAATAGGGTCAACCTAATAGTAAAAAGGCCTTATGTGCAAGTGTGATTAGGTATATATAGAGATCATGTATTCCTTATTGGAGTGATGTGAATTGTGATGGATAAATGTATTTGGTTAGGTGGAGGAGTTTCTCCTATTCTTTAAGGGGTTATTGTGTAACTTATTTA
>ML801091.1:65105-95483 GCA_009831015.1 Picea engelmannii
TAACAAAATAATGTTTCCTTAAGATTTTAACATTAACAAAATTAAAAACCTTATATAACTATAGCTTCATAAATTAGGATAAAGATTAAGAAAACTAAGAATTACATGTAGTGATTCTTTTAGCTTGAAGAATCCTTCATCCACTTGTTGACCCTCCTTCATCCACTTGTTGACCCTCCTTTGAGAGCCCATATGCTACCATGTTTAATTCTTGAAATATGTGTGTGAAATAGATGCGTTGAAAAATCCCTGAAATTTATTTCACTTGATATACAAGAGGTATAAGGGTAATATTTTGAATATAGTTAACACCTTTCGCCCATAAATAGAAGAGAATATATGAATAACTATAATTCGTCTTCCGATCCATTTTCCAATTTTAAAGATATATTAATGTTGATAATTCAACAAAGTTGTTTGTACTTGTTGTCATAACTTCTTTAAATTTAATGAAGTGAAATTTCATTAAGAAAAGTACCCCTATAGCATTACAAAAATCATGTGGCCCTTATTTGGCCCCATAAAAGAACCATTGTTGATGGGTGATGTTGATCATCAATTCCCCTATTTTTCGTGGGACTCTATCCTTTAATTCTAATTTAAATTCTTCAAATATACCATACATATATGAGTAAGCTCAAAATGTTGGTTTCTATGTGTCATTACATAGGAAGTCATTTTAAGAGAGATAGATGCCCCAAATTACGAAACAAGGCAACGCTTAAATTATTAGTTCTTTTTTTAAAACCAATTTTCCAAACATTGTCCAAATATTTGAAGCATTTGAAACATTTGAAACACCAGTCATATTCTCAACATCCTTCCCTAATTTCCTTGAATATGGACAGTGGATCAGTATGCCCAGTGTCTTCCTCTCTTTCCCTACATTAGTACCTAATACTCAGGCCACTTTTTCCCCCTTTTTGAATCATATCCCAAGTCAAAACCCTACTTCTATGTGCCAACCACATGAAAATGTTGGTTTTTTGGGGGGGCTTTAATTTTCTATATTTTAAACCACCACCAAGCCTCTTGTTGTACATTGCCAGAGATCACGACTTTGTAGCCGAGCCTTGTAGAATAAATCCATGACTCATTTTCTTGCACCCAACATAATTTTTTTGCCTCATCCATGATCCTTATGTGATCCTTTCTTAACTAGAATTTATCGACAGATTCTACCTACCTTTTCTATTCCCCTATAATTGTAGTGACTTTGTTGGTCTCCAACCTTGTGACTAGGTAGAAGTTATTACAATATCCTCTACTTGATTTAACTAATACAACCCTTTTCCTTGTAAATGCTATATGTCATATGGAGGTAGTATTACAACATTCCCACATCCCAAAATAGAGTTAGTTCCTAGTCTTACTTGATCCCCACTCCCAACCCTCCAAGACAAATTGTTTCCAATAATAGGGCATGTTAGTACTAGATCCTTCCATTTATTTAAGACATTCTTTATTCCCTTCCTAGGATTTCTAATCTAGTCCATAAATGTACCCAGGACTATATTCTTATGCTCTATAACTTTCTTCCATAATTTCTCTTTTGTAAATAAATTACACAAGCTCTTTGGTACAAGATTTTTCCCAAATAGATGTACATCATTTAAACCCCATCCTTCCATATCCTTTGGCTTAGATATATCTATCCATTTATCAATATGAATCCATTGAATACATCCTTTCCTCCACATAAGAAATCGAAACACACTTTTTTGAACCTTTCCAAAACTCCTATTGAGAAGAAAGCAAGAGAATACCAATACAATGAAATTTATTCCAATAGACTTAACTAGTTTTTTTATCCCTCCATGTTAGGGACCTAACCCCTCATGTAGGTAGAATAATATATTTCCATGTAATAAAGGTCAATATTAATAAGGCCTAGCAATAAGGAAGAATAAGTCAAATGTAAGAAGACCTAATAGAAGCTTCTGCTTCTAAAAGGATCTTCCTCTAGATTGTTCTTTTGGATATACATATTTAGTATAAATAGGAGTATGATAATTTTTGTCTTGGATATTATTGTAATAGAGCTCTGCTCTGCTGGAGGTTTCCCCCTCGAAGAGGCAAGTGAACATTGCTCTCAGTAAACAAAGTGATCTTTCTAGTGTTATTCTGGTATTATTTTGGTATTATTTTGGTATTATTGTTGTGTTGCTTTGGTTATATCATTGTTTATCTACCATTTCTAACTAATTGTTTATGTTCTGCATACTATTTTATATCTAGAATATTACAAGTGGTATCAGAGAAACTTCCTCGGCAGAAAATTGTGGGTTAAATTTTTTTTCCAGGGTAGAGACGTATTCTGGCGTCTTTAAGCTACAGAGATTTGTCATTATGTGCATAAACCCACGGTCAAGGATTCATACATGCAGGAAATACAAGTGGTACTTAAGCACACATCTATTGGCCACCCTTGTAACCCTTGTTGGTACCCCTTCGAGTGGTAGCACATCAGACAACACCTGTATACAGATCGACCTAGATTTCCTGAAGCCCTCCATAAATAAATTGATCGATCATCTGACTCCTATAGCGACACCAAAAACAACACTCGGGAAGATACTCTCTAGTACTTGGGTAGTCGGGTAGTACGACTAAGGGCATAGTCTAGCCTCCTTAGTTGGTTCCTTGAGATATTGAGCCGAGTACTATTGTTGGACCCCTCACGTATATCAGAGAGCTATAGCACATGGAAAATCCTTGTCTGTAGAACCCTTGAATACCCTAATCCTTGGGATGGAAACAAAAATAGAACAAACAAGATCTATTTCCATGCAACTATGTCTCCTCCATTTGGGTTGTGAAATTACTACACTTTTATTCCTGTTAAGCATTTGGGCATTTTGTCACTGCAGTATTCTTCAGATCAGATTATAACTCCGCGGGAGTAAACAAAATGAGTTTAGATCCCGTTGACACCATTATTTGAGACCTATTGCATTGGATTCCTCTCTTTTCCCTTATCGCAGTCATACCTATCATTTTTCAACAATTTTTTTCTCGTGGACCCAACCCCATTCCAACACCCTTATTTTGGATTTACCCCATTGGATTCCACTCATCGCCCTAACCATTGTGATGCACTTCACCCATACCCCATTTTATGTTTGGTCCCACCTGCCTCTTTTCATGTTCCCTCTTCATCATGGCCCACACCCGTAGCCAAGACTTGGAAGCTCGCTTCAATGCCTTGCACTCTAATTTCATAGAAACCCAACAAGAAGTGAGACAACCCAGTGCCAATGTTTCCACTATAAATAAAATCATTCATTCCTCCATCGACGCCAAAATAGAGGACCTCAAACAAGAGCTTTCTACCCAGCTTGAATCCTTCAATACCTAGTTTGTCTCCTTCACTACGATGATCTACGCCAAGTTGCATATCCCTGTAGATCTTCCCTCATCTGACCCACCTTTGCAAACTGAAGGTGAAAATTCCTCGCATTCCCAAAATTTTCATCTCCATCACTTTCAGTATGACCTACGCCTTCCGTGTGTGGATGTGACCGAATTTGATGGCTTAGATCCCACTCACTGGGTAACACAAATGGAACATTATTTCACTTTGTATGGAATTATAGATTAGTTGGCTAAACTCCAGTATGGTGTTCTCCATCTAGATCAAGAACGTTGGAAATGGTGAAAATGGAGAAAAAATGCCCACCAAGGGTATGTGGCTTGGACATACTTTGTGGCAGAGCTTTATGAACGCTTTGACACTGACACCAAAAATTTAGGTTGTTTGACAAAGTTCAAACAATATGGCACAGTGGAAGACTCTATAGCCACTTTTGAGCAATTGACTTTCTGTACAGAGGGCATGTCTGATTCTTTTTTTCCGAGAATGTTTTATCAGTGGCCTTAAGGATGATATTCGTGCCCATGTCCTCATGGCTCGTCCTCAAAGTTGGGTGGATGCTACTAAAAGAGATAAGGAATCACAACAAGGTGTATCTTCTCAAAACCAAAAACCCCCCTTTATTCCTCGCACTAAGCCAATCTCTCCCACTCCTCTTTCTACTCCACTAAAGATCCAAAAATTGACCAGGGAAGAAATGGTTGAACGCCAACTCAAAGGCCTTTGTTATAATTGTGATGACAAATATTTTCCTGGGCACAAGTGTAAGGAAAAAAATAATTTTATGGCCATCTCGGAGGATGTTTCAGAAGACGATGTTGAGGCTCCCCTTATGGTCGTGTCACCTGAACCCACTGATATGACCCCTCCCTCAGACCCTCCCGAAGTAGAACTAGTCATTTCCCTAAATTCTCTCACTGGCTTCTCTGCTCTCCAAACCCTCAAGATAATTGGTTACATTAAGCATAAGAAGGTCATCATTCTTGTTGATAGTGGAAGCACCCATAATTTTATTCATCGTTGCATTGCCCAAGAAACTGATTGTTATATTTGTATTATCAATAATTTTCAATTCACGATTGCCAATGGAGGGTCCATGAAATGTGGAGGGCGTTGTGAAAATGTGCATCTCCAAATTGGTCAGTACCACATGAAATATTATATGTTTGCTATCGACATGGGCGGTTATGACATTGTGTTGGGTGGAGAATGGATAAGGACTATGGGTCCCATTCTCATGGATTTTAAGGAATTAACCATGCAATTCGACCAGGAGGGCCAACAATATAAGTTCCAAGGCATCATCGTCGATTCCCCAAAGATCATCAGCTCCCATCGCATGGAAAAGATGCTAAAAAAGGTTCATTCTGGAATTATTGCACAACTCCATGCCATTCAATCCACTAAGACACCCTCTATGTCGCAGGACCTCCAATCCATCCTCTCTAAACATCAAGTGTTTTTTTCCACTTCCCATGGAATCCCTCCTTCCCGTGGTATTCATGATCATTCCATTCCCCTTGTTCCTGTAAGCCTTCCTCCCAACATATGTCCCTATCATCATCCTATTTCCCAAAAAAATGAAATTGAGAAATTTGTTCAAGAATTGCTCAACGCAGGTGTTATCTGCCATAGTAAGAGCCCCTACTCTCCTCCTGTAGTCATGATCCTTAAAAAATAAGGTTCTTGGTGCATGTGTCTTGACTTCCACGCCCTCAACAACTCACCATTAAAGACAAATTTCCCATTCCTATCATTGATGACCTCTTGGATGAATTGAGTGGTGCCCAGTTCTTTACTAAACTTGATCTTTGTTCTGTCTACCACCAGATACATATGAACAAGGAAGACATTCCTAAGACTTCATTTAGAAATCATGAGGGCCACTATGAGTTTTTGGGTCATGCCCTTTGGTTTGTGTAATGCTCCCTCCACTTTCCAAATCCTCATGAATCATGTCTTCTGTCCTTTTCTCCATCATTTTGTCTTGTTTTCTTTGATGATATCCTCATCTATAGTAAAACCTATATATCTCATCGTGATCATGTGGATCAAGTTCTCCATCTACTCTCTCAGCACCAACTTTTTCTCAAACAATTTAAATGTGCTTTTGGTGCCTCAGAAGTCGAGTACCTGGGTCATCTTGTTGGCAAGGTCGATGTTAGGGTGGATCCTAAAAAGATTCAAGCTATGCAATATTGGCCTCACCCAAATAATCTCAAAAGATTGCGTGGATTTATGGGTTTAACAGGCTATTATCGCAATTTTGTTAAGAATTATGGAAAGATTGTGGCACCTCTCACTGCTCTCCTTAAAAATAATTCTTTCACTTGGACTCCAGTAGCTACTAAGGATTTTCAAACCTTGAATATGTCCATGTGCACCACTTCAGTCTAGACCCTTCTTGATTTCACAAAGACCTTTGTTCTATAATGTGATGCTTCCAGAAAAAGGAATTGGAGCATTCCTTATGCAAGAGGGTCGGCCTTTGGCCTTTACCAGCAAACAATTGTCAGAGCGACATTTGGGAAAGTCAATCTATGAAAAGGAGATTTTGGTTATTATGCATGTTGTGGATCTTTGGCACCCTTATCTATTGGGGAAAAGCTTCTAAATTAAGACAGATCATCAAAGCCTCAAATATTTTCTGGAACAATGTCTTTCCTCCCCAGAAAAACAAAAATGGGTGACTAATCTCTTTGGATATGATTATGAGATCATTTACAAGAAAGGAAAATACAATTTGGTTGTTGATGCACTTTCCATAAAATCTGAAGATGAAGGGCCCCTTTTTTCTCTCTCCTTCATTGTACTAGATTGGCTCCAAAATGTTCTCCAACAATGGCTACACAATCCCAAAAGTTCACATCTGATACAACAATTGCAAGAAAATTCTCCAATTTCCCCAGGGTACTCTTGGATCAATGATGAGCTTCGATACAAAGGTAATTTGTATTTAAGTAAACAGTCAAAACTTAAATCCACGGTACTTTTTGAGCTTCATCCTACACCCACCATTAGGCACTCAGGGTTTACCAAAACCTATGACCGGGTCAAACATGATTTTTTCTCAGATGATATGAAACAAGACATTTGCAATTTTGGGGTCGAATGTGATGTTTGTCAATGCATCAAGGGAGAAACAATAAAATCTCTTGGCACACTACAACCGCTTCTAATTCCACCTGCTATTTGGAGGGATATCTCTATGGATTTTATTGTAGGCTTACATACATTGGGAAATAAATCAGTCATTGTGGTGGTAGTTGATCGTCTTTCCAAGTATGTTCATTTATGTGCTCTTCAACACCCATTTACAGCCTCCATTGTGGCTCAAATTTTCATGGATCGGGTCTTCAAGCTTCATGGCATGCCTCATTCTATTGTTTTTTTTATCGCGACTCAACTTTCACCAGTAATTTTTGGAAATAATTGTTCAAGCTACAAGGCACCCAATTGCATCTCAGCACAACGTATCATCCCTAGACTGATGGTCAAAATGAAGTTGTCAACAAGTGTTTGGAAACATATTTTATGTGTTTTGCATCAGAAAGGAAAAATTAGTGGGCTTGATGGTTACCACTAGTTGAATGGTGGTACAACACTTCTTACCATACATCTACCTGCATGAATCCTTTTGAAGTGGTATATGGAAAAAATCCACCTTCAGTTCTCTCATACTTGCTTGATGTCTCCAAGGTCTAGCAGTTGACCCAACTCTTATAGTTCGAGAGGCTATTCTCGCTAACCTCAAAGAGAATTTTGTCATGGCCAAGAATCGCATGAAGCAACAAACAGATCAAGGTCACTCTGAACATCAATTTATAGAAGGAGATCAGGTGTTTCTTCGACTGCAACCTTACAAGCAAAATCCCCTCAAGGCTGACCATTGTCAGAAACTGGCACCCAAATTTTATGGTACTTATATTGTTCTCAAGCGTGTGGGAAAGGTGGCCTATCAATTAGCTTTTCCCAAACATTCTAAGATCCATCCTATTTTTCATGTTTCCTGCTTAAAGAAGGTGATTGGAACTAAGTGCCAAATTCAAACCAACCTTCCCGAGTTGGACGAAGAAGGCTCCATTTGGCTAGAACCACAAGTAGTTTTGGACCAGTGTGAGTGTTGTCTGCGTCAGCGCACCATCAAGGAAGTGCTAGTCCAGTGGAAAGATACAACTCCAACAAATGCCACTTGGGAACTAGCTACCATTATGCAGGAATTTCCTCATCTCAAGCCTTGAGGACAAGGTTGTTTCTAAGGGGGAGGACATGTTAGGGACCTAACCCCTCATGTAGGTAGAATAATATATTTCCATGTAATAAAGGTCAATATTAATAAGGCCTAACAATAAGGAAGAATACGTCAAATGTAAGAAGACCTAATAGAAACTTTCGCTTCTAGAAAGATCTTCCTCCAAATTGTTCTTTTGGATAGACATATTTAGTATAAATAGGAGTGGAGGATATGAGAAGTTTTTTCTTGGATATTATTGTAATAGAGCTCTTCTCTACTAGAGGTTTCCCCCTCGAAGAGGCAAGTGAACATTGCTCTCAGTAATCAAAATGCTCTTTCTGGTGTTATTCTGGTATTATTTTGGTATTATTGAGGTGTTGTTCTAGTTATCTCGTTGTTTATGTGCCATTTATAGCTAATTATTTATGTTCTACATACTATTTTATATCTGGAATATTACACTCCCCTTGTAGACCATCTATTACACCAATGAAAAATTATATCTTCTATCCTTTCAATTATCTAGCCCCAATCTTTTATACCATAGCTATCAAGCTTAAGGATGAAGCCTAAGTACTTTAGTCATTCGTGGAAATATAAAATTCTATAAGGAAACCATGTGACTAAGATTTTAACTTCTTCATTTCCCAATCCATAACCATTAAAAGAATATTTGTGAACATTAATCTCCATCCTAGTGGCCTATAGTGTCTTCACTTAGTGAACTTATGGCATAACACGTGCATTCATGGGATATTAAAGAGTATTCCTAATTTCAAATCCCCAAATAATCATGTTGAATCCCCTTCCAAATATAGCTTTCCAATAAAAAAAAACCTATTTTTACTAGACACCATTGTTTATACCACCCAATACTTATAAACCCCCCATTACCCCCCCATGATTCTTACAATATATTGACCTTATTTTCCACAATTTAAAACCCCCCTTTATGAATTAATGTGATAATATATTGTTTAGCAAGGTGAATTCCCTATGTAGTTTCCATGAAAAAAATACCGAGTATCTCCTGAATCTTCATGGCTTCCCTCTTAGATCCATTTAGAAATAATAGAATATCATCAACAAATAGAACATGGGTTAAAATAATAGAGCCTGTCTCTATACCTTGTAAGATATGTCGTATTTAATACTCCATGGTAGCGCTACTAAGTCCTTCTACTACTAGAAGAAACATAAAGGGGGATAAAAGAAAACCTTGCCTTAATCTTCTAGTTGGCTTTAAAAAGGTTCAAATTTCCCCATTTATAAATAAGGAAATGTTTTTATATAAAACACTTTCCATGATCCAATTAACATTAAAGATATTAAAACCTACATTAAGGATAATAAATCTAAAGTACAACTATTTTGTTTTGTCATTGGATTTTGATAAGTGCAACTTAATTACAATCCCTCACTTCTTTTTTCTTTTCATGTGGTGAAGTCCCTCCTATGCAATCCCAATGGTCTCATGAATTTTCCTACCTTCCAAGAAACCAAAATATTTTGATGAAATCGCTCCTCATAGCACACCTTTAAGTCTTAGTACTAGCATTTTTTCTATAACTTTGTAAATACAGCTGTAAAGAGAGATTCGTTTGAAATTATTGAATGTGTTTGATTTTAGTTTTTTTGGTATTAGTGTCATGAATGTTGAGTTAAAACACCCACATATTCTACCAAATCCTTTCAGTTCTTCTATATCCATTAATAAATCCTCCCTTAGAATCTCTTAGAAATCAAGAAGAACTCAGTAATCCATCCATAATGACCTAAACTTTTGTTCTTCTTGAAACCAGATAGAACTATCATTAGTACCTCCTTTAATAAGGATTCCCCTAAAAGCTCTCGATTATGTCCTTTTGTCATAAATCAAGGGAAGAAGGAAGCAAGTTGAACAATTTTGTAATATTCACTCATTCAGGTTCCTTGTATATATTTTGAAAATTCCTAACCCCTACCTCAACTATCTCCCCATGACTCTAAACCCATGTCCCTACCTCATCCTTTGTTTCCCATAAAGTATATTTTTTTTCTTGTGATTAGAAAAATGATGGAAAAATATAGAATTCTCATAGCCACTATCAAGTGATCTAGGCATGTTCTTCAATCTCCATTCTACTTCTCTATTAGCCGACATCCTCATCCCTTTACATTTTGTTCCATTCAATTTCATTTCTTCCTCTTCAATGGATACCCCATATCATTGCTTTGGTGAATCCTTCTAATCTCTTCCTCAACTTCTTCTAAATCCTTATTTATATTTTTGTATCTTTCACCTACCTAGGCACTCACTTTGGCATTTACATTCTTCATAGACTCATCAAACTAAAGTCTGGTTTAAGTCCCCGTGTTACCATCATAGTTCCTCCACTCATATCTTGACCAAATTTTGAAATTCGTCCTCCAACCAACTAGAAATTAAATTTAAAAAGAGAGGGGGGTTTATCATTTCTTAACTCAATTCAAAGAAAAATTGGACAATGATATAATCCTTACATTGTCCTTGCACCAAAACCCGCCCATGATTCGGATCTATCTACCTTTTCCATGAGATTCTAAAATACAACAAATATTCCCAAATGCTTCGAAACACTATCACCAATTTTTGTATTCCTATAGGTAGGAATAATCTTGATAGGTTCAAAACCAATGAAACCTTCCTACTCAAAATTACACTTGAAGTAATCCCCTAATCTATTAATTATTTCCAATGAACCTAAAACCTCTAATCTATTCCAAGTGAAATTCAAGTCACCATCAATAACTACAAAATCTTATTTTACGACGTTTAGCTCAAAAAAACCTTTCCAATTACCTCTGCATGTCATTGTATGGTCTATAAACATTAAAAAAACAAACCTTCATACCGAAATCCTTAACTTTGAATTTTTTTTCATATCCAAAAAATCATAATTTTGTTTCAAAAAAAATTGCATATCATAGATGTTGACCAACATTTAGAGAACCTTTTTAAGGTAAAGAAGCATAGTAAAAAATATGTCCATGATAAACAATCCATCCCTATTTCTTCAAAACAATTTTTCCCTATCCAAATCAAAATTACAAATTTGTAGATGGATTCCTTCAAACAACATAAACTTCATATATGGAGGTTCCTAAATACAATCGAGATATTTTACTAGCATAGTCCTTTTATACATAATACATAGTATACCATTTTCCATTAAAAAATAACACTTGCATATAGCTCACTAATAGACAAAACTAAATTGAGGATTAAATAAAAGGAAGATGAACACATTTAGAAATGTGTCCATTGATCTTCTCCTATATAAATGATTCCCCAAAATCTAGTTGAATCCTAGACTTTGATAGGGCATCAACAATCTAATTTTGTTCTCAAAAGATATCTTGAAAGGAGTGATAATTAAAACTTGCCAGTATTCCCCCCATCTCATCCAACAAAGGTTGAAGGATAAAATTCCCAAAACATATTCCATCTCCATCCACTTGATGACAAGTAAAGAATCTGTGAATATTTGCAATCTAGAAACATCATGTTCTACTGCTAGGGCGAGAATCAATTTTAGAACCATTAACTTTGCATAGTTGTTTGACCCCTAACTTATGCTTGCTTTAAAATCTTACAATATGAGAATCCTTTATATGAATTATACCTATAGTACCACCAATTAGAGGGAGACCTTGAGAAGATCCATCGAAATATCCCCATGCAGTAGACTTGTCATTATTTTCTTCAGAGATCTATTTGGGAGACTTGGCTTATCATAACTTGTTTGAAACCTTAACTTCAAAATATATGCACAAACTTGATGCAATTGAAAATGTGTTTGTTAGAGTTACATTTTAACTCAACCATGTGACAATAACGCTTGACATGCCATCAACATCTAAATAAATAAATTTCCCCATCCTGCATGGATGCTTAATGAATTATAATTTTTGGGTTCTCAAGCTATATAAGTATAGCTAAGTGATCCAAATCAGATCCGACAAGAACAATTGGCTATCGGCATAGGCTCTAATATGATCAAAACAGACAATGTTTAAGGCTATGAAGAAAGAAGGAGATTGACTTGTTAGTGTGAAGGGCCCCATGCCATCACGTTTGATTTACATTTTTGTATGTAATATATGTAAATTCAGGAAGTATATTGTTGAACATAAAGAAATAATGAGACTTTCATGATACCTTTTCCATGTGGGAGAAAAGAAAAACAAATAAAAAGAAGAAGGACAAACGGAATGGAGATAAGTTGAAGTTTTGGGGATGCATGACCTTCCATCTATCCTCATGGTCGACTCAGTTCTTTATATCATGTTTCCCCGCAATGAGAAAAGGGTTCTTTGGTTGTGAATGATGTAAATATGCTACCTAGATGTCCCTGAGGAGCATAGAGATGAACCAGAGAGCTTGTAACTTTCCCATTATTGAATAATAAAGAGCTTGGTAGTAGCCAAAGGAAGGGTGGTTTTCCCGTTTGGGTTTCCAAGGTAAATTTTGATTTTATGTGTGATGATTGTTTGTGGTTGCATAATGCATTGTTTATGAATGGTAAATAGTTGTGCATTGTAACTTAATGGTTTTCAATGGTTTTATGCATCTTGTTTAGGAAAGAGAACTTCATGCCATTTATTGTTGGAGATCATTTTATATTAATATGGTCCCCATGGATCAGTAAGCCAGAGTAACATCTCTTTAATCTTACCCCTATATTGATTATAAAGTTAGAAATTGATGGCCCTCTTTTCTGAGCCATTACTACATATTTAGAAGTTTCCAAATTCATTTTAAGAATTGTTGGGCATATTCTCAACTTTGTTGGGGTGATTTCCTTTGCCCATAAATCACACACGACTTATATTTTGAAATATGGGGTTGTATGGGTGTTTATTAGCTACCCACGAACCATATACACATTTTCGTCAGTTTGTCAATTTGTCTGCTATCAATGCTACACTCAACTTCTAGACATTTTTAGTTGACAAGGGATTAAAAAAATCACCCTTGGACATTTTAATGTGTAGCGGGTTACCAAAAATGTCCTTCAAACTTTTGTACACGTCGTGGGTTATCAAATTCTCCCTTTAGAATTTCGTCTCAGTTGTTGGTTACCAAATCCATCTTTCCAAGATTTCCCCTTCACGATTGCTCATTGAATCTTCCCTTTAATTAATTTTTTTAATTAGAGGTTGACCCATTTCGATTCAGCTTTCCCTTTAGTTGATTTCCTTTCTTCATTCGACCGAAAATCACTTCTAGTCGACCAAATCCACCCACATTTTGACCGGGTTTTCTTTTGGTCAGTTTGGCTCCCTTGGTCGACCCGGCTTTGGTTGAATCAACTTCCGACCTAGCCTTCAACTTGGCTTGGATTTCTTTCGACTCGACTTCTAGGTAGTCAAGTTCATTGTTATTTGGGCTGACTCGACTTGTGGCTCAACTAGTCAAGCCTCTTCCAGTTATATTGAGGTAGTGGAGATTATAATTTTTACAGAGAATTTCCTATTGGTGAGACCGATAGGCTATAAGCCTCCCATTTAAACACCAAATGGTATCAAAGAATAAGTTCGAATACATTTGGTGACACCAATATGGTAAGTACCCGCAGTGATTATAAAATAAGTGGACGAGAGTTGTTGTCGAGGCTAGAGCGAAGTAGAGAATATAGAATGGTAGGGGAACATTATGAAGGAGAAGACAAAGAAGATCCCAGGGTTAGGTTGGATAAATTTGAGCATAGTTTGGCCACATTAAAATCCATGGTGTCACAACTATTGGCAGTGAAGAGCAAGGAAATGCCATAAAAAGAGCTTGTTATGAAGTGTCGAATAAGGAAGAAAATAATCGAGAGACGTAGCATAAGATTGAGCCAGAGATGGGAGAGTGAAACTACAGCAAGACAATGGTACCTTTCCATGTGGAGGCCAAGGTGGACATCAAGTCGTATACTAGGGAGGTGGATGCTAAGGATGAACCAATGGCTACAACAAATGGAAGTATAGTTCAACATGGAAAACAAAAGATTGTTTTTACTCAATTGAAGCTTGAAGGTAATGCCTTACATGGTGGAAGAGTGATGTAGTAAGTAGAGCACTAGGAAATGAGCCAACCGTGACTAACTGGGTGGTTTTCAAGGACATGATCAAATCTCAATTTTATGCAACCGGATATAACAACCAAACTCCAATTATAAAACAAATTTGGTCCAAAGTTCTTGATCTATTACTCCTATGTGCACCAAAACATTTTTATTTATTTTATAATCAAACTTTCAAAAAACGTTTTCTCACCTTGTTTTGCTTTGTAGTATCCACGGAAACGTGTAGAATAAAGGAGAGTGGCTACTTTACTTTCCGGTCAGTTCCTGTGCTTCGAATAATGTGGAAAACTTTGATTTTTGTGAGCTTCCCAACAAGCATAACCACTTAGGCTCCTAATACTGCGACAAATACGTCATCCCTAGGATTAGGGTTTCAGGCATCCATGAAGCCAACCCATGCAATCATGAAGCCAACCCAATCAAGGACGGCATCCCTAGAATTCCCAAATAATCAAATGATTTAGCAACAATGGTGTTGAATTTTCAGAGATAACCTCCTGAAACGACAACGTATTCATATACTTGATAGAAACTCCTTTTATTAACACGAGTTGTACATCACTATGCAGTTGGGATCCTTCTCACTACTGATAAATGGCTCGCAACTTTTCTGCGTGGGTCTCTTTGCATAGTAACGACCTTCCTATCTAACAAGAGTGCATGGAGTCTTGGATTCAAACATGACTGGATTTGCTTCCTTTAAATATTGGTGGTTGGAACCCCAACATATTCTGAGACAATTGTGAAATTTACATAGAAAACCAACGATCATATCATGAGAGAGAGAGGGAAATCGTGGGATTCAAACACTGTGATCTGTTGAATAGGATTTATCTTATGGCGATCCTTAAACATTTAGATGATTTTCCTTGCCAAGAATCTCATAGAAATCACTATAATGCGGTATTTCTTAGATGTAAATAACAACTGGACAGATGGGTGAAATGAAATCCCCGCGTATTGCTTCTTTCTTTCAATTTCGCTCAGTTTGCAAAAGGTGGAACTTTTTACTCAACTCTCACAGCCTTAAATTTTAGAGACTCAAAGCACACTATGATTCCATATCGCCATAGGAGGCATAGCAATACATATAATATAAAATCCGTTGCACCGACAAGCACAACACAACAAATTCCTTTGGTACAACTCTAATAACAATAAGATTTTCAGGATTTCCCAACTTGTAAAGAGACTTGAGACAGTTTGAACTCTGGATTTACCTTGTTTACACGTGGCTTCTTCACTTGATTGTGGAATCCTCTACAATTTTTCTCATGATGAATCAAGGAGGCTCTGATACCATGTTAAGAATTGAGTCAAGATAATGGCGGAAAAAGGCCTTAAGTTATTATGTTGCACACTGTATTGATATGATAATATAAATTTATAGTACATAGATTGACCATATACAGATTTAAATCTCACTCACAACTCATCAAAAATTCATTAATGAATGATAACAGCACCTAATAAATAGATGAAGTTTATAATTCATATCAATGTGGTCTCTAACTTTGTGATTCTCTAAAAACTCACAATCTCACAACTTATGTTTTCCATAGTAATATAAATTAGTAAAACTAGTTACCTTATTCCCTTACCATTTTCTAAGCATTCTTCATAATATTTTTTTCAAAATATATGCTACTTGTTCTAGCTATTAGATTGTACCCTCTTCAACTATGCCCCATTATTCACAACATACTCAATACAATGTCATATGCTTTACCCAATTATATCAAACTTAGGGCCATAATCATACATGCCCATTTTATTTCCTCATCTCTAACTTTGTTAATTACCAATCATTTTGTATTCTTGGTGTTGGTTACCCCAATGTATTTCTCAATCTATTCATGGACTAAGAATATCATATCCTTAGTAGGGCATGCAATTTTATTTTTATTTCCTCATCTCTAACTTTATTGATTATCAATCATTTTGTATTCTTGGTGTTGGTTACCTCAATGTATTTCTCAATCTATTCATGGACTAAGAATATCATATCCCTAATAGGGCATGCAATTTTATTATTAGTTTAGATCTTACTTCCATGATTTATTTGATCAAAATGAATTGGACTTCAAATTGGTAATTTCTTTCTTGAAGGGATACTATAAAGAAGAGAATATAAATCTTGAAGAAAAAATTGAATTGAGATTCAAAGTTGGTAATTTCTTTGAAAAGAGATACTATAGAGAAGAAAATATAACTTTCCAAGAAAAAAATAGTTGGCTATAAAGATAAGTCAACATTTTAAGAGCACACAATTATGTCAAATATATATATGCATGTATTTATGTATTTACATATATATCACATTTATAGATCCATTTTAGATCATATCCTTCAAATTCCTTATGTTTGAATTATGAGAAATGAAGTGGCTTCTACTTGGTTGGTAGTCAAAGCATAGCCCAACTTCTAGAGAAAATAATTGTCTCATAGAGACACATACTTCATTATCTCATTCGATAACTTTTAACATGTACTAATCATTTGAGTGATTTCCATATTGATTATGACTTTTTTCAACTTGAAATCATGTATTTTTTGGGAGTCATATAGGCATTTTTTTTTACCTTGCTAAATGGATTTTAGAATCAACTCTCAAATAGCTCCTATGAGTCCACAACTTCTAATTATCCTTCCTATAAGTACCAAAAAGAATATCAAAATATGTAATGATCCATTTTGGACCAATAACTATGGTTATCCTCCATACAAAAGCATCTTCCTATTCTTACTTAAGATTACACATGAACTTTAATGTATAACTCGTGTCTCATTACAATGTAGTACCCTATTAGAATAGTGCACCATCAAAGAAGGACCAAATCATAAGAGAAAATATCAAACACATTTGCAACATGACCATTACATTACAATTCAACACTGTCTAAGTTAAGTCAATATCTCACATAAGAAAAAAGAAAAAAAATCACAACTCCAAATCTTGTAGAAATTCCCAAATTTATATACAAATGTGATGCATGCCATTGTAAACTCATCAAATATCACCTTATAGAAGTATTATCTTATCCATGTATTCTTCATTATATTAGTGTCAACATGTTTTTTGTATTTTTCTATCTCTTCTTTAATTTTTATATTATTATAAATAGGAATTTATTATCATATTCATATTTTTTTTTAATCGATAAGTATCAATAGGTTTTTGGTTAATTTTTTTTCTTTCATTTTTTCTTCTATATTATTAAAGACAATTATTATTACTTAGAATTTTTTAATAAAAAAATACAAAATAAGCTATATAATTTATTGTTATAAAAAATAGTTGTGTTGAACTTTTTTTACATTCTTCTTTACTTTATTAATTATTTATTTTCATTTTTTTAATGAAATAAATTTTGTATAAACCATCTTAAGTTTTTTTCTTATATATATTTCTATAATTTATTGTTGTAAAAAATATTTGTGTTGAACTTGTTTTACATCCTTCCTTGCCTTATTTATGTTATTTATTTTCATTTTTTTAATGAGATAAATTTTGTTTAAACCATTTTATGTTTCTTTCTTATATATGCTTTTACTTGTTTGTTATTTCCTTTGCAAACACAATATTGTTTATGGTATGTTTTCATATCTAACTAGTGTATTTTGCTCAATTATCTTTCTTAAGAAATAAATTATAAGATATTTTATTTTTCCATTGATAGTTCATAATTGTATCTAACTTTATTAGTTCAATTATCTTTTGTAATGAATGAGAGGATTTTATTTTTCATTGATTGTTCATAATTGTATCTAACTATATTATGAAATATATGCTTGTTATTTCGTTTGCAAACATAATATTGTGTTTGACATGTTTTCCTAATTTTGTGTTTCATATGTTCTCATATTTAACTATTGAACATAGATAATTGATGATTATACTAAACTTCATTATAGGTAGATTAAGGTAATCTACAATATTAGTTGAATTCAAATCATTTACATTATAAACTTGCACCAAAGATCTTGTTTCTTAACAAAATCTACTTATAGGTGATTATTTACAAAATTCCATCTACCAAGTGAATTTACTAACTTTTTTGATTGGAAATATATTTCTATTTAAGAGTCTCTCATTTCTTACTTTGGTGCCATAATTCATAGAATCCCATAGTTCTATTATATAAGAAGCAATATATGGCATTGTAAAGTACTAAGATGTAGAATTGAGATAAGCTTATCAGAATCATTGGAGATAGAAGACCCTCATTAACAATTACAACTATGCTATAATTTTGCTAGAATAAGAGAGTTTTAGAATCATTTTCTTACATTTAATTTCATCAACGATGAAGAGAATGGTGGTGGAAAGGATTTATTTTCTAAAAATGAATAATTTTGAGATAAATACATAAGGCATTTAGTCTTCAATAAGATTTTTATTGATTTTTCATATTCATTTTTTCTCTAAAATAAAAGAGTTTTAGAATCATTTTGACTACATGTCAACCTAATGATGAAGAGAATGGTGGTAGGAAGAATTTATTTTCTATATTGAATAATTTTTAGATAAATGTATAAAGTATTTAGTCTTCAATAAGATTTTTATAGATTTCTCGTTATTCATCTTTTGTTTCAATAAAGTCTACAATTATGTATAGAGTAAATGTTTTAATGTATGTAGGTGATAACAACAAAATTAAATAAATAAATAATAAATTACATATCAGTTGCATTACAATTGGTTTTTTTTCCAAGTACACATATATAATCTAAGAAGCACTTGTACTATTTTCATTTTGAAAAACCTAACTATTAGTTCTAACTAGTTATGATATTTACTTGATAAAAAAATACTTAACCGTGACTAATTAAGATTTTGACTTTGATAATAAATACCAAACATGTTGTTCATTGGAATATGTCAATCACTTTGCTTGAAATGTTTTCAATATAATAGTATTCATATATCCATATTTTAATGGATGAGTAAAATACTCACATTTGGAAACTATGTTCAATCATCATTATTTAGAGGTGAGTAAAATACTCACATTTGAAAACTATGTTCAATCATCATTATTTAGAGCTAATAGTATTCATATTTTCATATTTCATATTTTAATGGATAAGTAAAATACTCACATTTGGAAACTATGTTCAATCATCATTATTTAGAGTTAATAATACTCATATTTTCATATTTTAATGGATGAGTAAGATATTCACATTTAAAAACTATGTTAAATCATCATTATTTAAAGTTAATAATACTCATATTTTCATATTTTAATGGATGAATAAGATATTCACATTTAAAAACTATGTTAAACCATCATTAATTATAGTTATTTTATTATTTATTTGAATTGAAAGAATAGATACATACTCTAACATTCTTAACTTACTTGAAATTTTCTTGTCCATGGTGAAAATCTAGAACAATTTTTCTATCACCCATTTGCATTGGAAGGGTAATACAATAGGTAAATGTATAAGCTCTTATCCCTCACACTATTATAACTTCTCAGCTTACTTGAAATTTCCTTGCGCATGGTGAAAACCTAGAACAATTTTTCTATCACCCATTTGCATTGGAAGGGTAATACTAAATGTATAAGCTCGTATCCCTCACACTATTATAACTTAAGTTGTAACCAAAATAAGTACTCCCACGGTTTAGAACTTACATGTTAGAAAAAGTGTGTTTAAAAACCTAGAAGTTAGAACACAATTAAAATAAAAAATGCAACCATTTTTAAAAAGTGATGATTTCTTATGAGATCGCCAAGTTTCAGTATTCTTCCATATTTCAAAGAATTGTGTCATTATTCTTCCATATTTCAAAGAATTGTGTCATTGTCCATTGGTTCTCTGGGTAGTCAGCCTCATTGGCTAATTTCAAGGTGAAGGGATGTTTTATGGTGGCAAACACTATTATTTAATATGAATGTAACCAGTACAATAAATTATATTGTTTTAATTTGGATTTTTTTTTTAAATTGAAATTTTTATATTTAATATGAATGTGAACATTATAATAAATTATATTATGTTAATTTGGATTTTTTTTAAGTTAATTTTTTTAATTAGTTAAAAATACAATTGTATTAATTTAAAGTTTAAAAAATCTTTGAATTTAACCAAACCAACTAAGTTTAAAAACTCTATTAATCCATTAAAATCATAAAATTATAAAACATAATAAATAAGCAATACTAATTAAAAATTCTATTAATCCATTCAAATCATAAAATTACAAAACATAATAAAAAAGCAATACTAATTACATGTAGATTTAAACTACAAAGAATCAAACTCATGAAAAAATCACCAGTAACTTATGTAACTAATTATCAAATTTGTGCAATTTATTTGCTTGAATTCTTTCCATTTTACAATAGGAAAGATTTTGGATGTATAATTCTTATAGGATGCATATACTCATGATATAAATAATAGGTGTTAACTTTAGTTATGATAAATAATACAAAAAATGTAGTCTCATTGATTTCAAAAACAATCTAATGGATATGTATTAGTGTAGTTATATTGATTTCAATAATGATATTTAATGCAAAACAATAGGGTGTATTGATTGTAGTGGTGATACATTGAAAAATGATTTAGAGCTGTCACATATTCGAATTGATTTAATCAATAATATAATGCATTGTCATCAAGTAGTTGGATTGGTTTTATATAAAGCAAAACCACATGATTAATTGATTTTAGTGATGATATAGTGAAAAACCATTTAGAAAGATCATGTAGTTAGATTGATTTCAATGATAACATAATACAAAACAATAAGATGCATTGATTTTAGTGAGGATACATTGAAAAATGATTTAGAGCAATCAAGTAGTTATAATGATTTCAACAATGATATAAAACAAAACAATAGGGAACATTGATTTTATTTATAATAGGCTATAAAATGATCTAGACAATATCAAGAAAATTGATCAAGTTCATTGATTTTAACTCAGCAAATCAACAAGTGAAATGACTTTAACAATAACATAGGGAAAACAAAAATGATTTCAAAATACATATTATGAGTCCAAGAAGACAAATTGAGATTAATCACTACTCATCACTAAACATTGTTACTTTATTACTATTCATCTTGATCCTCATGTAACTTTTAAAGTGACCTTCTTGATAGTACTCTATAGATTATAGATGATAGATAATAAATTTCAAACAATCAAATTCATCTAAAATATACTTATATATAAATAATGATGATCAATTAAAGTTTTGATGTCAATGCCCACTATTGGAACCATAAAATTTCTTAAGATGCAAACCTTTCCTCAATTTTTTTTACTCTTAAAAAATTTGCACCTTTAAATATTTGATCCCTCCTCTCTATCCTTGATAAATATAAAGTTAAGATAGATCTAAACTGATGTAAAATTTAATATTGAACTAAATTTTCATGAATTTGCAAAGGATTATATTTTAAAGTTTTTTTATTCATATTCTCTTTCAAATATCTTTATTTATTCTAATTTCATTTATTATTGATGGTATTGTTACAATTGAATTGAATGTTTTTATATTATAGAGACTTAACCACTCTAATCTATATGCAACATAGTTAAATTTAAAACAAAATTAATTAAACAATATTCCAAAAAAATAAAAACCTAAAACCTTTAGAATAAGGTCTTTTATAAGTTTTCGCACGAGATCATTAAGCCCAAAAATATAAGAGCCAGTGTACTAACTCTATTTCTTTATCTAAAACACTGTACAGTCCAATTTTCAGAGGGAGTGGGTTAACTCGGGAGCAATCTTCCCTCTCAAGTTATTTTTTTAGCAGGTCTTTCTGCTGGTTTTAAATTTTCGGCCAATTCAGAATTTTGATTGATTTTCTAAGCATCTAGGTTGATTTAAAATGAGGTAAAACCCTTAAATAAGGTTCTGAAATGCATGGAACTTTGATCCATACTAAACTCAGACTACCCCTGAAAATCTAACCAGACCCATTTTTTTGACTGAAAAAATGGAAAAAAAATTGTTACCAAATTAGCGTACTCCATTTTCCCAGCACACGTTTTAGTGAGCAATAATCAATAACTATTGGAGCAGTTTCCAATGTCGTTTATGTGACAATTAACAATACAATATGTTTCAGTAACAATTTGAAAATGAATATTATTATTATGACACGTCCACTGAGTTTTGGTCGAGACCTGATTATCTACACCATCCCTGCAGTGCCTTTTAATCCCTAAAATAGTTATATTGTTTTCCCGAATTATTGGAAAGGTTCGTCTTTTTTGGTCTGTGTTCGCAATGTGGTCCAAAATTTTCTGACTGAAAAATCTAAAATGTTTCTGATCAGAGTTTGAGAGGACAACGCAACGCATTCCGGAAAGATGCCATTTGAAACTTTTGACCAGCAGCTGAAACGCAACGTCTACATTCCCAGCCTATCTGCTTGTCAATGGCGGTCCAAAATCGAGCCTGTGAATTGTATTCAGACTGGACTCTTCACAGATTGCAGTACATGTTAATAATATTTTTAACCAAATTTGGAGTTTCATACTGTGCGTGCTCTTTCTTAAGTTGACCCAAATCGGTGCATACAGGATTACTGGTTGTTTTTAATATTTTGTAATTTTAAAAGTTATAATAATAATTTTATTTACTTTCTTCTTCAAGTAATAAAGTTTTTATTTATAAGTTAAAAATATGAAGTTTTTAAAAATGGAAAATTTGTCTGAATGTGTGTGTGACAGAGAACATTGTTTTCTATGCTCCTTTCTCATTAAAAAAAAATAATTTGTAATTGTTAAATTTCTCATATGAAAATCTTAATTATTCAATTTTTGAATTATTATTAGTTATTGTGGAATATTATGAAAAGTGTAATCTTCATTCAATTTTAGATATTTTCTTTAGAAAAAAATACATATTTTTAAAATCCACATGTTAAATCTCACATATTATGGATTTATATGACGATGTGTATATCATACTATATTGTAGAAGTGTTTTCATTACAATAAACTAACATAAATCCAAATTAATCCAATATCAAATTAAGTATTCAAATAATTTCGTCTTTAATCCAATATCTATTAAGTACTTATTAAATACATTGGTTAAAATGAATTTATGTTGATACAGCCTGAGTGGGCCTAATGGTTAAGAACATGTGTTTCCTCTTAAGAGGTGACAGGTTCAAATCCAGAGGGAGGGTATACCTTCGTAGACTTTACCATCACTATATACATGTGTCAAAATAGAATCAAACTTTATTAAAAAACAAATCTAGAGTCTACCAGTGCAGAGCACGCTCACCACACAATACAATACTTGCATGATCAATATATAATCGACACACATTTAGGGAAGTTGAAACAATACCCTAGAACCTAGGAACATACTCCTAATCTAAGGTTTGGTTTGAACCACCACTCCATTAAGGCATTCTACATTAATCTCAACACTCCCCCTTAATGGAGAAATGGATTCACAAATATGCCTAACACTTCCCTAAACAACTCATGAAACTGCGTATCAATATGCTTTGTATTCTTATGGAATATAGGATTATTTGCAAGTTTGATTGAGCTATGGTTGTCGCATTTGATTGTTGTTGCAACCTTTTGTTCTTCTCCAACGTCGAGGAGAAGCCTCCTCAACCAAATTGCTTCACATGTTGCTGAGCACATAGCTTGATATTCAGCTTCCGTAGATGACAAGGATACTGTGTTTTGCTTTTTGTTGCTCCATGAAATGACCCCGGATCCAATGCTTAATGCATAGCCTGTTATGGATCATCTGTCATCTACATTTCCAGCCCAATCGGAGTCTGAAAACCCTGTCAATCTAACATCACAAGAATCAATATAAACAATACCAAAATCTAAGGTTCCCTGGAGATACCTTAAGACACCTTTTGCTGCAACCCAATGGCTCTCGAGAGGCTTTGACATAAATTGGCTCAATGTACTGACTGCATAAGCCAAATCAGGCCTGGTTGTAGTCAAGTAGATTAGACTCCCAACCAGTTGTCTATACAAGGTCGCATCTGCCTCCTTAGATCCATCATCATTCTGAAGTTTTAAATTCTACTGTAAAGGTACTGCTGCAGCTTTGCACTGATCCATTCTGAACTTTTCCAGTAAGCTCCTGACATACTTACTTTGTGACAGAAAAGTTTGTCCAGAATCCCTCCAGACCTCCAAACCCAAACAATAATGAAGCTCTCCAAGGTATTTCGTCTCAAAGACTTGTGACATCTACTCCTTGATTTCTTTAATGAGATTATCAACATTCCCTGTAATGATTAGATCATCTACATATAAAGAAATCAAAACAATCCTCCCCTCTTTATCAAACATGGTATAAATATTAGGGTCATTCTTGCTTCTTTTATAACCATGCTGCAGGAAAAATGAATCAATTTTATCATACCATGACCTGGGTGCCTATTTTAATCCATACATCGCTTTCTTCAACCTGCAAACTAAATGTTCTTCCCCCTGTTTGACAAACCCCTCAGGTTGCACTAAGTAGACTTCTTCTTTTAAGTCCCCATTTAAAAATGCAGATTTAACATCTAGTTGGTGAATCATCCAATGATGTTTGGTAGCTAAAGAAATTATCATTCTGATTGTGTTTAGTTTAGCTAAAGGGGCAAATGTTTCATCATAATCTATGCCTTCTTGCTGCGAATACCCCTTTGCAAACAACCTAGCTTTATACTTTTCTATGCCCCCATCTACTTTAAATTTAGGCTTATACAACCATTTGCATCCTATGGGTTGTTTGCCTTTAGGTAGTTTAACTAAATCCCAAGTTTTGTTTTTGAGAATTGATTCATATTCCTCCTCCATAGAATCCCTCCATTCACTATATTGACTAGCTTCTTTATAACTAGAGGGTTCAAAAACATTCATCATACTAGTTATAAAAGCATTTTCCCTATATCTTGTTGGCAATTGAACTTTCCTATCTGATCCCCTGAGTGGTGGGGTAGCTTCGAACCTTGTCTGATCATCCTTTTGTGGACTTGGCGCGAAAGCTACACCATCTTCTTTCCCTTCCTGCTGTTGTTGCTCCTGCTCATTGCTATCACCTAATTCATCACATCCTTCTTCCACCAACAAGGGCACGTGCCATTCTTCACTAGCACTCTCATGGCTTCCATCATTAACCTACTCATGAAACACTTCATCTCTGCTTGAAAAAACTTTATGAGTAGAGGGATTAAAAAGTTTGTAGGCTTTGAATTCTGTACAATACCCAACAAAAATACATGTGATGGCCTTTGAATCCAGTTTCTTTCTATCTTCTTTTGGGACATGAGAAAAATCTTTACTACCAAAAACCCTCAAATGCTTAATTGCAGGTTTATAACCAAATAAAGCTTCAAAAGGAGTTTTTAAGTCTAAACTTCTTGTTGGACTCATATTCTTTAGATATACTACAGTATTAATCACTTCAGCCCAAAAACCGTTAGAAAGATTCTTACCTTTCAACATACTATGAGCACACTGCACAAGGGTTTTGTTTTTCCTCTCTGCAACCTTGTTTTGTTGAGGAGTGTGTGGTACTGTAAACTGCTGTTGTATCTCATTATCTTTACAGTATTTGAGTACACGAGATTTCTTATACTCTCCCCCTTGATCCAAGTGGAGAATCCTGATGCTTTTACCTATCTTCTTTTCTACCATACTTCTGAACTCCTTGAAATATTCAAAAGTGTCGCTCTTCTTCCCGAGGAAATACACCCAAGTGAATCTAGTATAATCATCAATGAACAATAAAAAATAGTATGCACCGCCTAACGATCTTGTCTGCATAGGCCCGCATAGATATGTGTGTACCAGCTCGAGTATATCTCTCTTCCTTCTATCAGTATGGAAAGGAAACTCATCTCTGTGCAACTTTCCCAGTGCACATGCATCACAATCAATATGAACAGATTTTAAAACAGGAAGACCTTCGACCATACCTCTTTTCTGTAATAGCAGCAAATCATTGAAGTTAATATGGCCGAACCTCTGATGCCATAAGTCCACTGTAGTCATGGCAGATGATTTCAATGCCTGATGTGGTGCGCTTTTGACATTTAGCTTGTACAATCCTCCCACACGAACACCTGATGCAATAGGCTTCATACAATCCAACAGATCTTTAATGACACAATATGACTTGTAAAACTCTACCTTGAGATCTTGATCAATTATAGTAGAAACAAAGATCAGATTCCTTTTTATCCCGGGTACATACATTACATTATGGATATGTCTAATATTTCCATTAGGAAAAACAACAGGAATATTACCATAACCTTTTATTTGGTACCCTCTATCATCACCAAGATAGATGTTTGCTCCACTGCTGGTCTTTTTGAAGTCTTCAAACCACTGTCTGTTCCCTGTCATATGGATGGATGCACCTGAGTCCACAAACTAGGTATCTTCTTCATCATCATGAGCTGAAAGCGCAGAGTCAGATATGAACAGTCTGAGGTTCTGACTTTGGTCCTCATCAACAAAATGACCTACATACTATTTATGTCTCTTCTGGCCTTCATCAAACTTCTTCTTCATCCAATATCTGACTATATGGTTGGTTTTGCCACAATAAAAACATTTGGTCGTAAAGTCATTTCTATTGAAAGACGTACCTTGCAGTGGGGGTTGCTTTCTCTGTGGGGCTGGGCTACTCTTCTATGCTGCATTTGGCTTCCCTTTGAAGGGCTTCTTCTTCGCCATTAAGGCCAGATCTGAACTTTGAGGTTTATGAGTCAGTCGCCTTTCCTCCTCTTGCATGAGGATCCCTATCAGTTCTTCAAACACAGGTGCTTTTTCTCTTGCATTCAAGCCAGTGATGAACATCTGATATTCATCAGTCATACCATTTATGGTAATCGTGACCAAATATGTATCTGACATAGCTTCACCGATATCACCCAGCTTGTTCTTGAGCTCCTTGATTCACGAAATAAACGTTGCAATTGTCTCATTCTCCTCCATCTTGATGGAGAGAATCTTTCTTTTCAAGAACAACAATCGATTGGTGTTCTTGACCTCATAGAGATCCTTGAGCGTCTTCCAGATCTATGGTTCAGTCTTGTAGTCATGGATGTGGGGAATAACACAATCTTTGACTGACAATTTTAGGAGCGTTCTTGCCTTGGTCTCCCGCTTGTCCCAGTCTTGGATTGTTGTGGTTGTTCCTCCTGCAGCCAGGTTCGGCTTCACCTCTTCAGCTTTCACAATCCTCCATGCATTGTGTCCCTCAAGCAGGGTCTGTATCTTGAACTTCCAACCAAAGTAATTGGATCCATTCAGCTTGTTGTTCTCATTGAGGTAAGCTTCTGCCAATTGGTTATTCATCTTGAATGAATAAAAAAAGAACTTCACCCTGAGCAATTTAAAAAATTGCACCCAGATTCAGAAGCTTTAATTAAAATGCCACCGATCACCTCACGCAAAAGATCATCTGTATCCACCGCGGCCAGGATTTGGCAACTTCACATCAGGTTCACCAGCAGATCAAACCGTATCCACCGCAACTCAAAAACAAAAAACACACAACCATTTTCCGTTGTCAAGGCCGACGCGATTATCACATCAACAAGCGCGTCGAGCCGTCAATAAAAAATCGTGTAAGGGTAGAAGTGAGATCGGCGCGACTGTTATGCCAAAATGCTCGTTGATCTCTCCTCAAGCGCGTCAGTATCTCTCTCCACTCAGGCTTACAGGCGTCCTTATACATGTCGCTCTGATACCATGTCAAAATAGAATCAGACTTTATTAAAAAACAAATCTGGGCAGCTCACAGGTGTGGAACACCACCTGGAGTCTGCTAGTGCAGAGCACGCTCACCACACAATACAATACTTGCATGATCAATATATAATCGACACACATTTAGGGAAGTTGAAACAATACCCTAGAACCTAAGAACATACTCCTAATCTAAGGTTCGGTTTGAACTGCCACTTCATTAAGACATTCTACATTAATCTCAACAACATGTCTATATCCACAATACACAAAAATTTATTTCCTCTAATCTCAACAACATGTCTATATCCACAATACACAAAAATTTATTTCCTCCTTATATTTGAATTTTACAAAATACCAGGGCAAAACAGTCCATTGATGGTTATTCTAAGTATTGATTTCAATTCTTTCAAAAATTTCATGTTGTCCATCTGCTTCGTGTGACCAATAAATGCCACCTTCCTCCAAAGACAGTGCTTCCTTTGACAATCAATCAACTTCCTGATTATAAGTTTTGTTTTGTATATACGTTGAGCTTTGATTTGTTGGCACTGTCTGCTTAGTGCTCTAATCTTTATCATTCATGGCTGGTATATAAGCTGAGCTTTGATTTGCTGGAACTGTCTGCTCAGTGCTCTAATATTTATCATTCATGACTGCAAAAATATCACCTAAATATTATTATCATTAGTATACCAATCAATAATAACCTTAGATCACCCGTCAAAAGTAACCTTGGTACCTATTTAAAATATGAAAAATATAATATTAACCAAAGTGCCAACATTTCTCCTTTTGAATTTGTTCATTTCCCACCATTCAATTTGAGTTTATAAGTGCCCAATAAAGAACATTTCAATATGCACCCCCCCCCGCCACATTTTGTTCCTCTTTCCTGTGATGGCCCCATCGAAAAAACCTACTTCCCCACCCCAATCAAAAGTTGGTGGTCTATCAATCCTTTTGTGAGAAGTGTCCTGGGTTAATTTCCCAGGGATACTGTAGTATGTAGTTGCACACTCTAATATGATTTATTTCCTTATCTTCAAATATCAGCAAATTTCTATGCTTCCAAACCTCCCATATGCTTCCAGACCTCCCAGCTGATAAAACATAGGATTTCATTCCAATTTTCCTTTCTTTTTGTCTAGTTAAGTAAACTATTTTCAAATTGTCCTCCTTGCCATTTATTAACCAGCTTTAGTTCCTTAGATAAAGTATGTCAAATATTTTTTATGAACCTACATTCCCCAAATAAATGTAATATAGTTTCTTCACTTTCCTTAAAAAGCACACACAAACTAGGACCCTGAAAGTCCCTTTTTGTCAAGTTATTCCAAGTAAGTATTCTCTCTTCCAATAATAGCCAAATAAACAGTTTTACCTTTATTGGTAATTGTCACTCCCAAATAAACAGGTTTACCTTCATTGGTAATTGTCACTCCCAAATCTCAGAATACCAGAATTTTGGCTCTTCTCTCCTACCCTCCATCATTTGAACTTTATATGCTAATTTAGCGTTAACCTGTCCTTTTTGGTATCCCAAGACCATAGTAAACTATCTTTCTTATTAATAAGTTCAATTCGTGCACTTACCAACCCTTTAATATAGTTTATCCATTCACAGATTGGGGATGATGAATAATGTACAATTAACAAACATGATAACCACAATAAATCAATAATTGCTCACTTCATAGTGATAAGAAGAAGTGATAAGAAAAATGATACCCATCATTGATTTTCTATGATGAATAATATACATTTAACAGACAGGATGCACCAAACCAATTATTTACTGTCTTCATAGTGATAAGAAAAATGATACCCATTATTGACTTACTGAATAGTGATTAATTTTCTTCCCGCATTCTGTATGCTTGAAAATAGCTACCTGGCAGAGGCAGACACTGCATCAGTCCTCTCTCTCACTTGGACGCAGGCAGAGCGAATCTTTTTTATTGTAACTTTTCCCTTTTCGGGTCATATCTGGTCAATAGATAAAAATATGACAGGACTGTTCTCACGTGTTGCTACGTACTCTTATAGAATGATTTTTTAGTGTTGCCATCAATTTGATCTCACATATTTGTCAACGTGGATAGAAAGACAGTGAGGATTGTGATCGTGTATAGCAAAGGGGAACTCTATTGTACTTAGTGTTTGTGATTAACAATATATGTATTTAGCAGTAAAGTAACTTTTTAATTATTTTTATTTTTGTGTATTTTTTTTTTTTTAATTTGGTTAAAAATGATTAAGATATAATATTATATAAGTTGAGATAAACACACTTGAATTTTAATTTTAATGTACTTTATATTTAGTGATATTTTTTTTATTTTAATCATGGGAATATTCAATGATATGTATATCAATTTTTTTTTTAAATCTGGGTGGAGATAAAACAAACATGTTATTCAACTATATAATTGTTGGCGAAATCACAGTTTTTATTCCATCATCATAATTCAGCTTTACAATTGTTGGTGAAATCCCAGTTTTTTGTTCCATCACCACAATTCAGCGATACAATTGTTGGTGAAATCTCAGTTTTTTGTTGCTTAAAATCCATTTGTGAATAATGGATTCAGCCCCCTACAAAACCCTTGCAACAGATAGATTGTGTAGATTTTCCAACTAAAATCCGCAATTCAAATCCATTTGTCAATACATGAATGAATTCAACCCCCTATAAAACCCTTGCAACACACAGATTATGCAGACTTTCAACTAAAATCTACAATTTCTAACTAAATTTAAAGCAAAAGTGGTGGAAAAATATAACAAAAATAATTAAAAACATAGAACATTTAAAATGTCTCAAAAAAACCTTGAAAATCACTAATCTATACATCCAATGTATTAGTATTTGATAAAAAATTGCTACACCTTTATTTATATATATAATTTTTATTTAGTATTTGATAAAAAATTGCTACACCTATATAT
>ML801091.1:95688-120943 GCA_009831015.1 Picea engelmannii
TATTTTTTAAATATTATATATCATATTTATATTAAATGTAAAATAAATTATGATTTTTAAAATGTAATAATTACAAAATATATATGTTTGTCATATTTAAAAAAAAAAAAAACACTTAATTTATTTTTTTTAAATAATTCATTTAAGATAAAATATTTTATTTTGAAAATGTGATCAAAATATTTTATAATTTATATAAAAATTTTAGAAATTTAAATTTTATGATTGGAATTTTAAAAATAATATTATTTTCAAAAATTTTACTCTTAAAAAAATATAAATCCTTAAAATTCTCTCTATTTATTTTAGATTCACTTTTTTATAATCATATTATATTTTTTTTATTTGATCATATATTGATTGCCATTAATGTCATTTTAATATAATACTTTGATAGTATAGCTACAACCTTAATGCTTCAACGATAACCTTGTGTACATCTTTTTCCCTTATTTGCTTTCTATAAATTCACACCTAGATCTCGGTTAGTATTATTATAGATAGATAAATTTTATGTTTTATTTTCACCATAGTTGGGAGTGTCATTAGTGTTGAGAAATTTGCGTTATAAAGCACTCTTAGTGTCGTTAAGATGTACCGTTGTCATGAATATCTATGAGAGACTCCCTTACAAGTGAATGAGTCATAACAAAGGGTGAAAGCAGCTTAGTAACATTAATAGTCTCAACATGTGCACACTCAATATTGTGAAGCTATAAATCATATATACTAGAGCATTCTATTATAAATCTTAGATACTAGAGTATTCTAGTTATGATGGTCTTAAAAAAGTGTTATATTATTAAAAAAATCATATATACTAGAGCATTCTATTATAAATCTTAGATACTAGAGTATTCTAGTTATGATGGTCTTAAAAAAGTGTTATATTATTAAAAGCATGTAATGTCCCCTATACACCGATTTTTTTTTTTCTATAAAGTTTTCATTTGGTAGCAAACCAACACCAACACTTATATCAACATTGATATTTTTACTTTGTTCAAATTCATTATATCATCATTAATCCCTTTACTAAATGCTCAAATTCACTATAGACAAAATCTTACATCACTAAGGAGATGCTATGTATAAGTAACTTGCTCAAATCCTAAAGAGAATATCACCTTAATATATCCCATCAAAATTTGCTAACTACTCAATTTAAGTCATTCATCCTTGACTTGGATATCTTGATATCTTGCCATAGGAGGGAAATTCATCCTTGAAAGTGAAAGTCAACTTGGATATCTTACCATAGGAGGGAAAGATCAATGTGAAGTCTTTTGATGTTTCTTTACATATTAGTCTTGTTACTTTGTGTACAATTTCAAAGGTGAGGTAAAAATATGGGGGTTTCACTCGGTGAATTTATGATATACCACCTTCATTCATGGGATATTGAGAAAGAATCCCTAATTTCTCTAGATATTGAAAAATTCCTCTCAAAATCCTTTTGTTGAACCCCCTTCCCAATACATCTATCCAATCAAAAAACAAAACCGTTTATTTTTACTAAATATCATATGTATCCATTTTTTTCATAGCATTTTTAATACCCCTTTTCATTTCTACCCCGAGTACTTAGGCAAGACAAAACTCTTATAAGCCCACAAATATATCCATTTTTTTCATAGCATTTTTAATACCCCTTTTCATTTCTACCCCTAGTACTTAGGCAAGACAAAACTCTTATAAGCCCACAAATAATAAAATAATAATAATAAGTAAGCAAGTGCACTAGCATTCCAATATAGAAATATGCCACTATAGTAAGATAGTCATGGGTTCAAGGGCTTGGTGTTATATTACTTTCACCCCTCTCTTTAGTGTCATACATGGTGCATTCATTGAGGAAGGGGTTTATGTATAGATGGATTTCTATTTGTAGACCTAAAAAGGTAAGTTGCCCCAACTCATATTCTACATCCCTTAGATCTTTGATCTTGTGGACATTTTAAGAAAAAATGCATATCTATCTATCTATTAATCAAGCTTATCTTTGTAGTAATATTTAGGCAGGTGATCTACTCGATAACCCATTCTTTTTTTCTTAACGTTTAGACTCAAAGCCACTCTCATTAGGAAAGATGTGAAAGATTGTGATCTCAAGACTCAATTTGTCCTTGAAGCATTCTTACTATCCTTAGGTCAAAATTAGTCCTTTCTTCCTTATACTCTATCATTGTATTATGCTTTTTCATAAATTAAGAATAAGTTCAGATGTAACACCAAGGAGATTATTTTCATTTGAGAGTTGAGACCTATCTTTCCAAATATGAGACCTAATTGGTTGGTTGAACGAACAATAAAATTAGGGTAATCATAATCCCCTCCTTATGTAATGAAAAAAGAAAAGTATACACATCATGGAAGGATCACATAGGTTGTGTGGTGATGTTATCTTCCTTGGCATTTGTAAAAACCTGGAAACCCTCTTTATCCCAACCGAAATCAACCACTAAAAAAGATCCCTAAATAGTGAAAATCCAAATTTTGCATGAGAGCTCCTTGAATTCAAAAATGACTCTATTGTTAAATATGAGATTAAGTTATGGGATTTTTTGAATGCATAGAATTGGATAGCAACCAATTAAACCATATAAAATTAGAGATAAAACCCTACACACATAAATACAAATAAAAGGGGGGCCTTGGTTCTCAATCTTGTTTGCCACGGGAAGGATTCAAGTTATCTCAATAAAGGGTAAAGGTGTGACCTCATTGTTGTTTTCTACTTTTGAAAGAGAATTCCACCATCATTGAGTGTGCATTGATTTCTTTCCCAACAAGCCATCACCCAATACCTATAATAGCTTTGCAATACCTTTAAAACCCCTCTACTCTATGCAACCCCACCCTCCCCCCAACCCCAATACATATAAACCTACTTCAATTAAAAAATACTTCTCCCCCTCTTAATATGAGGCGATATAATGATTTGATTTTTCACAATTCTAAAACCCATTTTTATGAATGAACATGATAGGATATTGTCCAAGAAGTGAAGCCCCTATGGGTAAAAACAACCTCCACAAATATTTGTGCCTACACAGATTGTATTGGTGGATCTAATAGTAAATAGTGTAGTGTACCTAGCCACCCAGGCTAGGCCATGTCACGCAAAAACAATGTACCCAACCACCCATGTTGGGCACGTCACACAAAAAATATCTTGTGAACAACTATGATACCATATTGTAGTATTCCCAACCACTTGTTGGGTCATACCACTCAAAATTTCCACTCTTTAATACTGATTTAATTCATAAAATGCTCTGGAGTCTCACAGATTTATACCCAATAATAACAGAAAAGTACATGTAGCTCACACATGAGAAACCCATGAAATTAATTACATAAATAAAGAACAACATGGGAATTGAACACAAATTGATACTTACCTTTATAAAAATAACACCAATTGCGTGTAGACCTTCCACACTCCTCCCAACCTTAGAAACACTGCTAATGAACTCTCAACAACAGTCACCCCCGAGATGGGGCTCAAAATCCACCTAGGTAGGGGAATCTAACCCGAACTAAGGTCTCCTGAATAGAACAATCTCAAAATTAGGTGTCAAATCAAACTAACAACCTATAGTCCCTCATTCCCCACATGCCTATCCCACCCCAGGTAGTGTTCCCTTTCTTTGCTCAACAGTCCCTCAGCTACTACACTTCCCTTACATGGATTAAACAATAGGACGACCATGAAGTCTTTGAGGTTGTATATATAGTTTGGCACCCTGGGAAATCAATTCCCAACAATTCTCTCACCTCGAGAGAATGCTCATGGACCTAACAACCCACCTCTTCAATCCTACGGGTGTGACAACCCACTTCTTCAATCCATCTCCCAAAATAACCAGGTCCAGGTACAAGTTTTGGTTATAGTCTAGTACCATCGGGTACGAATCACAATTGCGTGAGTGAAGGAATGATCTTGATAGCCTGCATTGAAATTAATTAAGTCCAACTATTTTTATTCATGTTCTTCACTTGACACTCATCATGTTGGGAATTACCTTAGGCCCACTTGACCCTCACTTGTCTCCCCTCCTTAGAACTTAGAATAAAATAAATATCCATGCATTTTCTTTTAAGGAATATTAATATAGTATTCCTTTGGGATTAAGCCCCCCTTAGCTTATCCCCCTTTCCCTACCTAGTGGATTTTATCCCCCCATACTCTTTTACATGGTCGGTCTTTAGTAGTGATATGTTTTCATTGATATTTGCATGTGATTACATATTGTAATGATGGCTCCCTGGCCATTTAGCATTTGCCCCCCAACTTAATAACCCCACAAGTACCCTGGCCCAAAATATCTTGGCTCACCATCTTATATGTTCATTCATATTTATATGTACAATTGGGGTTTGACTTAGGGGTATTACATTCCCCTCCCCTTTATTTATACACTATCCTCAATGAAATATATACACATATACAATCAAAACTTTAAAAGTCTTCAAAAATATGTGGGTACTCCTCCCGCATAGCATCTCCATGCTCCAAAGTTCCATCCTCGGGACTGTACCAGGTCCATTGGACCTTTACTACCCTTATGGATCAATTTAGGATCTACTTGATCTTCTGGTCCAATAAGAACATCGGATGCACTTGAAAGTTGCCTTCTTGCTCCACCTGAATCACATCCCAATCAATGACATGATTTGTAACATCCCTTTCCAAATAAGAGCTCTAGAGAGGAGGCTTAATGGTGTAAACCGCCCCGTTAGACTATAGCTAGGGCCAAAGAGGGGTAAACAGGGTTACTAGAGGTCACTCCAGTCACAGGTGTTATATTCAGAAATTGACATTGAACTAAAAAGGGTTAAAAGCGCTTTTAAGTCATTATGAGCTAAAAATAGAAGTCAACAGTGAATTAGGGTTTCAACAGTGATTTAGGGTTTTGGAAGTCAACAGTGAATTAGGGTTTCAACATGATTTAGGGTTTTGGAAAGCTATAAAGGAAGGGTCAACGACCTAATTCATCATTATGCAGATTATGACTTGTCATTGAGGAGAAGAGGCGCATCTCAGGAGAGATAATTCAGTGTATTCCAGGAGGAAGACACCAGTTGGTTGATTTCGGTGTTGAAAGACACACCCTAGTCACTGGGAAGATCATCCAGGTCTTCATCATTCTTTATTGATTCCGCAATGCTCCCATATTTCAGGTATTATCTTTTAATTGCTTATTTGTATTTCGGCTAAGATCCTTTTTGTCTTTTGATCTAGTCGAGTGTTGTTATTTTATTCAGCCGCAATTGCTTATTTGTATTCTGGCTAAGATCCTTTGTCTATTGATCTAGTCGAGTATTGTCAGTTTATTCAACCACGTTCAGCCATTTTGTAATCCATAGAGATATCATAATACAAACTTTGCAGTCCTTTGTCGCGTTTATTATTTGTATGATCATTTATATGATGTAAACCTTTGATCCTACACACACATTAGAAACGTTTCCTAGACTAGCCAAGTTAGGAACATTACATGATTAGCATCAGGTACATACTTTTTAAGTAATGATACATGGAATACATTATGAATGCATAGTGATGTAGGTAAGGCAAGCATGTATGCCATAGGCACAATCCTTTCCAGGATTTCAAATGGCCCACAATAACGAGCTACTAGCTTTGAACAATTTCCCAACCTTAGGACTTCTCTTAGCCTTTAATTTTAAGAACACATGGTTACCCACTTTAAATTCTCTATGGGTTCTGCCTTTATCAACATAACTTTTATGCCTGTCTTGGCAAACCTTTAAATTTTGTTTTATTTTCATCATATGCTCTTCCATTTCCCTGAGTAATTCTAGACCAACCATTGTTCTATCTGCGGGGTTGTCCCAACTTACCAGGGTGTTTCACTTTTTTCCATGCAGAGCTTCAAATGGGCTCATCTTTAGGGATGTTTGATACCCATTGTTATAAGGGAATTCCACCAAATGCAAGTAATCCTCTCATTTGGATGGTTTATCCATCACATACATCCTCAACATATCTTCAATCACTTTATTCACTCTCTCTATTTTCCCATTTTATTCTGGATGATAGGATGTGCTAAAGTTCATATTGGTCCCAAATGCTTTGAATAATCTTTTCCAAAAATTTGATGTAAATTTTGGATATTTGTCAAACATAATTGTCTTGGGTAGACCATGTAGTCTAGTAATTTCCCTCATATAAATATCAACAATCTTGATTGCTTTGTGAGTGAGCTTTACTGGAATAAAGTGGGGAAATTTAGTAATCTTGTCCACCACCAACATGATGGAATCATGTTGCTTGGTTGATATGGGCAACTTGGTGATGTAATCCATTTTTAGAACTTCTCATTTCCACTCAGGAATGGGTAATGGTTGTAGCAAACCAGTTGGGTGTCTGTGCTCAGCCTTGATTCTTTGACATTCCAAACACTTGGCAGTAAAATAAGCAACATCCCCAACCAATAATATTGGCTCCTGACATCTACCATAGTTTTCTAGTAACCTGGGTGCCCAACATAAGACACATTATGCATTTCTTTCAAAATCAGATTTTCCAATTCCTGAGAATTTGGCACATAAATTATGCCCTTGTACATGAAAATTTCATCATTCTCTAGCTTATAGTCTTCAATTTTTTGTTGTAAATTACCTTGTTGAAGTTTTTCCTTTGCATCAATGTATTTCTAATTTGATTTTGCAGCCTCTAAAATTCTATCTTTCAAATCTAATTGGTACATGCTAATGGTTGTAGCATGCATCTCATGCACCCTCCTGCTGAGTGCATCAACCACCTTGTTCTCTTTACCTTTGATATGTTTTATATCAAAGTCATTTTTGTTGAGGAATTCTAACCACCTCCTTTGCTTGACATTTAGAGTTGGCTATCCAAATAAATATTTCATACCACTATGGTCTATCCTCAACTAAAAAAAAAATCCCATGAGGTAGCTCCTCCAGATATTCAATGCATGCACTATGGTTGCCAACCCCAAATCATGAGTAACATAGTTCGTTTCATGTTCCTTCAATTTCCTTGATTCATAGCATACCACATATCCATTTTGACTAAGGACTCCACCAAGTCCTTCTTTACATGCATCAATGCATGCAATGAAATCTTCATTTGGATAAAAAAATCCTTAATATTGGAGCACTTGTTAATAAATGCTTCAAGTTTTGGAAACTCCTTTCACAATTTGATGTCCACTCAAACTTCACACCTTTCTTTTGTAAGGAAGTGATTGGGTGCACAATCTTCGATAATCCTTCAACAAATATCCTATAGTAACCTACGAGGCCCATGAATGATCTCACCTCTAATACATTCCTTGGCGTTGGCCATCCTTCAATGACCCTTATCTTTTCTATATCCACTGTTATCCCTTCCTCTGAAATGATTGGCCCAAATAATGATTTTTTTTATGATAGAATGAACACTTTATCAATTTGGCATACAACCGATGCTCCTTCAATACCTGTAACGCCATTCTTAAGTGATGCTCATGCTCTTCTTCAGACTTAGGATAAAAATAATGTCATCCAAGAAGACAATGACAAACTTATCTAAGTAATCCCTTAAAATTCCATTCATTAAACACATGAAGACAACTTGTGAATTTGACAAACCAAATGGTACCACTATGAACTCATAATGTCCATGCCTTGTTCTGAAGGCAGTCTTGCTGATGTTTTGTTCTCTAATTCTTACTTGATGATAGCATGACCTGAGATCAATCTTGGAGAATATTTTTTCATCTTTGAGCTGATCAATGAGGTCATCTATCCTTGGCAAAGGGTATTTTTCCTTCACAATTACCTTGTTCAACTGCATGAAATTGATGCAAAGTCTCAATGTTTCATCCTTTTTCTTCACAAATAATACTGGGGCACCCCAAGGTGACACACTTGGGAGTATATACCCCTTATTTAGAAGCTCTTCCAGTTGCATTTGAAATTCCTTCAATTCTAGAGTACTTATCATGTAAGGAGTCTTGGATATTAGGGCTACTCTAGGAATCAGATTGATGGAGAAATAAATATCTCTCTTGGGTGGCAATCCTAGTATTTCTCTAAATACATATTCAAACTCTTTTAGGACTGCATAATCTTCAATATTTGGCACCTTCTCTTTAGGTGTCGCTCATTTGCGCTGCAAATATTTGACACCCTTTCATGTAACTTTTCTTCAGCTACAAGGTTGAAACTTCTCTAACAATTACTGCCCTGGGGATTCCTTGTACAGTCCCTAAGTTCCCTTCCTCATCCAAGCATGTAAATGTCATAGGAACCTAAAGGTATGATGTTCAAATATGCCCTGGTTCTCAGTGCATTCATGTCCATTGGACATGCCTTAACCATCTCATTAATTTTTCTTTTGGCTCATGTAGCTAGCTGCACCATCCAAGGTTTTCCAAGATTTATTCTTGGCAATTGAAATCTCTCCAACAACTTAGGATCTAGATAACTATGACTACCTACCGAATCAATTAAAATAACAATGGTTTGGTTGTTGATCATACCTTCCACTTCAATCATATGTTATTGAAATTCATCTTGCTTGTTATCCAATGTTGCGTAGATCCTAGGTACATTTTTTTCCATGTCCTCCATTGTATCATCTTGTTGTACATTGTGAACAATCCTCATATTTTCACCTCTGTGCAGGAAATCTCAATGCATATGATCTCCCCCACAACCCCAACATTGAATAGGTGGATGCCTTTGTCTTTGCCCCAATGTCTCAATCATTCTAGATTCTTTAGAAGTTAGTTGTCCTTAGGAATTATTTCTGAAGAATGGTGGCTTAGTTCCCTTCTTCCTATGTTCCATATTCTTGTTCTTCTTGTCTTCCCAAGCTTTTTGGTAAGTTTCTCTTCCTTTAATCTGATCATAAAGGAATTTGTCCCTTCTTATAGTTTCCTCTAGTGTCTTGGGATCATCATATTGTATCTTATCACTGATAGATTTTGGAAGCACACTTAAATATCTCTGAATATTAACTTGCTCATACCTGATGAAAGAATCATACTTCAACAACTCTAAGAACCTCCTTTCATATTCATATATGGTCCTACTCCCAAGCTTGAGTTCAAAGAAATCCTTCATTTTCTTGTCATAATATTGCTTAGTCAAGTATTTCTTTTGAAAATAAATCTTGAATTCCCCCCAAGTAACCTTCTTCTCGTCAATGTGTTTCACCTACACAAATTGATCCCACCACATTGATGTTTTTCCTTTAAGTTAATAGATGGAAATTCTTCTTTCTGCTTGTGAAGAGTAATTATGCAATTGAAAATACTTCCTCATGCCTAGTAGCCATGTGTCTACATCCTCATCCTTCTTATGCTCACCATCAAATGTAGGAGTCTTGATTTTGTTTATTCCTCCCTGTAGCTCATCCACCCCAGACTTCTCCTTATGCTTCCTAACAAGGGATGGAATTGAACTACTATGTACTCTCCTAATTGAATGCCTTGGGGAATGTTGGTGATGTGTTCCAACACTTCTTTCTCTTCTCCTGTCATCATGAGATTCGTGACTCCTAGATTCACTTGACTTGGTCTCCTTATCCATCTTCTTTTCTATTATGTCCAATCTCTGCATTAACTTGATGTTAAATCCTTCTTGTTGCTCCTTGGCTCTCATAAACCTCTCATTATCATCTTTATAACTCTAGACATACTTTTTCATACTTTTTATGGTTTCCACTAAGTTCATGATTTCCTCCTTGCCTACTCCATGTCCATTTGCATCTGTACCTTCATTACTCAAACTAACATACAACCCCCTAACTTCTTCTTCATGGTTGTAGGTCTTATGTGTATCTTCCATTTTTCTAATCTCTATGTTTATCCTGTTTTGATCAAAATTTTGTTAACTCTGCAAAAATACGCAGGAAACAATATTTGTTAGGCTGAATAATTTAACAGATTCATGAAAATTATGCACAATTTAGTTCCAATAATTCATCAAAATCCTTTCTTCCAATTCCTCATGAAATTAATTTCCCAGATCAATTTTCTGGGTGGTTATTTAGGCTCTTCGGTCCAAGACCCTTCCATGAACCCGCCATCAACACTTAGCCATTTTTCCATATTCGTGGACTCACAGACTCATGAACTCATAATCTTGTGTATGTTTTTCCTGGAAATTCCAACACTTAGTCATTTCTCCATAGAGAGCACCAATCGAGACCAACAAAATTCCTCTTCTGAAGGTTTTCCTAGGTTGGGACCTTATTGTAAGTTTTAAACCTGTGAAGTAAATAAATGCATATAGATTCTTAAGAAAAACAAAATTTAATCAATGGCTCATACACAGAGTACACAAAGATTTTATACCGGAAACCCGCAACCGGGAAAACCTTTCTTATATTCGTTATATCGAATTTCATCATTCACCATACAATATATATATACAATGTTTTTAGGTATTCCATAGATACCCAAACCCTAATCCCTTAATCCGGGATTAATTTACAAAACCGCTAAAAATAGCAAAAACCGCCTCCCCAAAAAAATTTTGGGGCGCTGCCCTGAACCCCGTCGGCCCCGGGCTACTGCCCGTTGTCGAACGCTACGCGTAACCAGGGGGGGCATACCTGCCTCCCCCTGGGACCCCCCTAGGAAAGCACCCAACACACACGACACAAATAAAGCACGACTATGAGGGATCATTAGATGCAGTTGTCATATCTGACGCACCCACACACACACACATGCAAAGAATATAACACATACCCAACACTTATTGTGAAGGAAATTCCACATAAAAAGACTAGTTTTAGCTAGGCTTTTGACTTTCCACAATTTCCTCCACCACCAAACAGGCTCCAGGGAGCGTTGATCAGTGTTAGATTTAAGATAGCCTAGTTTGGGAGAGTAGATCCTAGATGGAGATGGATCCCAAATCAAATCATCCTCAGTGTCCGAGAGTCTGATCTATGATGAATTTAGACAAATAATATATTTTTCCAGTTCAGTCTTTTCTTCTTCACTGAGTTTCAGCCCCCATGGGTCCTTCCAACCCTGTGACCAAATGGTAGAGCGGTTGGGATCCACCACGAAACTTAGGAAAATAATATCCAGGGAGTGTAAACTCTGTATTAATTGATTAGTGAGTCAATGATTTCTTTCGCTTCCTGTCCAGGGGTCCATCCCTAATCTAAAGCAGTTTCCATTCCCAATTTTCCAAGATAATCCATTTTCAATGAGAGGGAAGTCTTTCCAAATCACTAAGGCTCCCTTAATGTTTTTTTGTTGACTTCTTAACCAAGCCTCGAGAGGTACTGGTGCAATATATTTCTGGACGATGACCTTAGTCCATATAATAGAGGATTTTATAAGCTTCCTCCCCCCTTTGCTTCCAGTGCTTTGGAGAAGAGAAAGATGTTTTTCAGTCCCCACCCTCCCAAGTCCTTTGGGATGGCTATTTTTTCCCACCCGACCCAGGGAATTACATGTGCCTCCTTTTTTCCACTCTAGAGAAATTTTGAGGAGAGTTTCCTTGCTGCTTCCATAATTCCTTTGGAATCTAGGAGAGGGACATCTAATAAACGAGGATATATTCCAAGACTGACTTTACCAACACAAGTCTCCCTGCTCGTGATAGCCACCGATGACTCCAAGCATTTATCCTTTTGTCCAATTTCTTCAGGAGCCACTTCCAATCTTCTCTTCTATAATCATTGGGTTTCAAATTAAAAACCAAGTACTTTAGTCCATCAACTAAATTCTTTCTCTCGAACGGGAAAAGGGAGTAATGTGATTTCTCTTCTTCATCCGAAAGGAGGCAAGTAGTGAGTGATGACTTTCTGTCATTTATTAACATCCTTGTTGCTTTGGAGAAAAGACAAAGGATATTACTTAACGTTTTTTCTTCCCTTCTAGACCATCCACTGAAAATTAAGACATCATCTACAAATAGTATATGTGTGAGAGCCAAAGCAGGTGTTATTTTGATACCTAAAAATACTGCTTCAATTTTTGCCTAAGTAAGACCTTTGTTGAGTCCTTCCACTACTAGAAGGAAGAGGAGGGGTGATAGCGGGCAACCTTGCCTGAGCCCTCTTTTTGGTTTAAATAAGGGTGAAGCCGAGCCATTTATTAATACTACAAAGGAAGCTGTGGTGAGACAACTCATGATCCAAGTGATAAAGGGAACTTCAAAACCCAAATGAGTCAGTAATAACCGAATATACAACCAACTTTATCTATCATAGGCTTTTGATAGATCTATTTTTAACACTGCCCCTTTTAGCTTTCTTGTCTTCATGCTATGCAATCCTTCTTATGCTATTCCTATGGCTTCATGAATCTATCTTGCTTCCAGAAAACCTAACTTTTGTTCTGAAATGTTCTTGGAAAGATTTTTTTTGAGTCGTCTAGCAATTACTTTTGAGACAATTTTATAGGCACAGTTGCAAAGATAGATTGGTCTGAAGTCATCCAAAGTCTTCGGGTTATCCGTTTTAGGGATAAGAGCGAGGAAGGTTAAGTTGAGACTCTGAGGGATGCGACCTGAAACTCTTGTGTCCTCCACAAATTTTAGTAAGTCTTATCCTAGAATTTAGTAACAACCCATAAAGAATTCTATGGTCCATCCATCAAGGCCTGGACTTTTATCTTTTTGGAAGCTGTGTAGTACTTCTAGTAGCTCTTTTTCTGTGACTTATTCCATCAGGAATCGATTCTCCTCTTCTTCAACAAATCTGGGAAAGAATTGAGCCACTTTAACTACTTCCTCGATTGTAGCTTGGTTTTATGCTTTGAAGAGATTTTGGAAATAATTTTTTCCTAGTCATGACAACCCTTCAAAGGAGGTTTCTAGGTTCTCGTCCCGATTCTTTAAATGCCAGATAGTATTGATGTTTTTCCTTCCTCTTGCATAGGCTTGGAATAACTTTGTGTTTTCATCGCCACTTTCCAGCCAAGTTGCTCTGCTTTTTAATCTCCAGGTCTCTTCTTGTTCCTTGAAAAGTTTTATCCTTCTTTTCTCCAGTTGAAGTAATCTGAATTTTGGCTCTGTTGTTCTCAGAATGTCATTTTCATCTTCAAAGATACTTTTTAGTTCAAGTTCAATGTCTTTTAACTCTTTATCTTCATTTTTCCTTTTTTGGAATGCCCAGGGTTTTACCACTTCTTTGATTCTTTTCAGATTTTCTGTAAACTGATACGCTGTTGATTGGGGTAAATCCTGTTGATAGGGTATCCAATGGTCCTTAATCAAATTCATAAAGGAATCGTCTTCAAACCAAGTTTTGTTAAATTTGAAAGGGTTGGCTAGCTTCTCGGTGCCCTGTCTAAATTCCAAAAAGATTGGATGATGGTATGACAAGCCTCCAAAACCAATCCATTGCTTGATGGTAAGAAGGTTATTCAAAAGATTTTCATTGATCAAAAAACGGTCCAGTCTTTTTTCCACTCCATTGGTTCCAAACCTGTTATTTTTCCAAGTAGGCTTGAGATTTATTGGGTCCAAATCCGTTAGTCTGGATTCTGAAAATTTATGGCTAAAGTAGTCAGCCAACATATCTGGCCTTGCATTATCGCCCCAGACCTCAGAGGGACCCAGGGAGATATTTAGGTCTCCCCCTAAAATTAGTAGTTCTTGAAAGAAGGATTTTTTGAGGAGAGAGTCCCAAAAGGATTTTATGTTCTGATAGGGTCCATAAATGTTGAGTATATGGACTTCCTCTTTGATTTCTGGGGTCATCACCGTTATCCCAAGTCTCGAGTCCAGACCCCAAGAGTTGAGAAATTAGACTTTTTGTGAGTTCCACCCAGTGGCCAATCCACTTGATCTTCCCATTGCATCCACCGTGGTAAAAGCTCAACCTGGAAGCATAATCTCCAGGCCTGATTTTAACTCATCTCCTACTCCCATAGTTTCTTGGAGGAGTAAAACATCTGGGTTTTCAGTGGTAACCACCCTTTTTAGTGTGGGTTTTTTGAGGGCCCCCGCCAAACCGTTGCAGTTGAAGGACATAATCTTCATCCCAGAACCTTGGCTCGGGGCTTTGAAGCTCTAAGTGCCCATTCAATAGATTGTTGTTTTTCGGCCAAGAGATCTATTCTGGCCTTTGATTATGATTTGGAGAAAAAGGAATTTCTCCCCCGTCCTCCCTTGTCCAGGGATGAGACTTCCTCCTTCCCCAGTCCACCAGAGGTTTTTCTTTGAGATCTTAAAAAGTACCGGGTAGAAGAAGATTCCAGGGACTGGGTAGAGGAGGAAGAGACTTCTTCTGCCAGACAAAGTTGTTTAAGGGGAGGCGGTGCTTCCAGAAGGGGGGGATCCTTTAAACATACCAAGGTAGTCTCGGCATAGGTCCGGGATACAGTGTTTAGAGACAATTTTTTTAGAGCCTCCAACCATTCAGTACCCTCTAAAGACAAATTATTTATTATAACTGTAATGGGGAGAGAGGGAGGAAGAGGAATACTCGAGGTCAAAGTCTTCACCAATTCTGAGTCTAGAGAAGAGGTGCTTGTTTTCTCGAGTTCCGCCTCCGCAATCCTTTTGTGGGGTGGAGAGCCATCTTTCTGTTCTTGTTCCGCTGGTACCACCGTGGAGGGTCTGGATTCTGTAATGCATGGAGCTTCCTTCCCTGAGATAAAATCTTTCCTTTTGCTGGAGTTTGGAGAAGAAGGATTCAGTTTAGTTTTGTAATAAGGGCCTCCTTTTGTTCTTAAGGGGAGGTGGCAAGAATCCACCAGGTGCCCATACTTGTGACAACGACAGAATCTGAAGGGGATATACTCATAGTCCAGGAGCTAGGTATGAGTGTAACCCTCCCAAGTAAGGTCTATCTCCTCTCCAAGCCCTTCTCTGATATTTAGATTAACCAAAATCCTATAAATTTTCCTTTGCTTTGTCTCTTCGAAGGATAGATCAACTTCAAGAAATTCCCCCAAATAATTTTTGATGGATTTGAAGTGTTCTAGAGACCAGAATTGTATGGGTAGAGCCGACAGTCTTACCCAAACAGGGATTTTGTCCATCCTCTCCCTATTTGTGTCAAAAAGGGGGCTCCAAGGCTTGAGCAAAAGAGGGGAGGAGTTTACACTCCAGTTTTTACTCAACACCCATTTTTCATGCTCTAGTTGTAGAAAAAGGAAAGAAAACCAATTCCTGCTTAACACAATAACCTCCGGTGCATACCCCAGGTGCTCTTCCCAATCCGAATTTTTCCAAGAAATAACGGTTTTGAGTTAAAAACATCTACCATTGGCCCTCCCCACCAGAGTCTGATTCATCATATGTACCACCTTGTTCATACCGACCTCCTTTCCAAACTGCAGATTTCCCACTTTCCCAATAGATTTTGGGCCTTTCCTTCTCTATTTTTGACGTGCGCAACGAAAGTCCCTTGCATCCAACAACTCCTCTGGATTGTAAACTAGGGAAGGGGCCCTTCTGTCTTGGGTAAAACCCCTTTGTTCTTCAAATTCCAAGAAATTCGAGATAAAACCTTTGGAGGGGGGAGAAGATCCTCGAGGAAGTGCTAGCCTTGATTCATTACTTCTGAGATCCAATCCGGATACTTCTTGGTGCTGAGTCCCTTCTGTAACAAAACCAATTCCAGTGGGTTCAAGGCTTGAAGATGGTTAATAGCATAGGAAAAAACCCTCCTCCCGCGAGAGCCAATCGAGGGATAAATCTACGGGTGAGCTAGGAGCCGAAGGGATGCTCCCAGAGGTGGGTGGGTTTGAGACCAAAAAGTCTGAGAAAGTGCCAAAAACACCAGAGTAAGAACCTGTTCCATGCGGGGAAAGGGCAAAAGATGAAAGCTTACCAGTGAGTGGAGACGATGGCTCAAGAGAGGTAAGCAAAGTTTGGTTAGGCGGCGAGAAATCAATTGCCAACAACCCTAGACTAGGGTCAAGCCGCTAGAAAAAGAGGAAGGGTCCACGTGCAATGTATCTTTATCCATGGTTAATCCCAGCATTACACATCCGCAAAGAATCTCAGGAGAGAAAGACAGGGAAACTGAAAAACTGTCTGTTGTTTGTGTAGACAGTGAGACTAGGATAAAGACACGGGGGAGAGGAAGGGAAACCTGTCAACGCATGTCAAAAAGATCGAGAGAAAAATATCCGCACCCACGAGCCTTAGTGTCAGGAAAAACCTCAGACTCCATTCCGACCCCCCATTTTGTTTAATTAGACTTATTATTAATTACATAAGATAAAATTATAAAAAATATAGTAAATTTGAAATTAATAAAATTGTTTTTCATTAAAAAAAAAATTTAAACTTATTATAACAGTAGTTTTGGAATCTATAAAAACAACCTTTGTTTGAATAAAATGCCTTTGTTTGATTAGACTTATTATTATTTCGTATTGTTATTATTTGAGGGCATTTTTTTTAATGTATGGACAACTCATTTTTGTGGATGGAGACAATTGAATTAGATTGCTTAAAACTTTTTTGGCTTCTATGATTTTTTATTAATGTTTGTTGTGATGATTTTCAAGTGTGATATGAAACAATCACATGTATGTCGACTTTTGAGTGAGTCCTCTTATATGGACCTACATTAAGTTACGAGACTTATGTCTCAATTTGAATATGATGTTGTAAACATGTTAATATGAATTATAATTACTTTGAACAATGCTATTTGATAGATGTCTCTAGATGTGTCCATACATGAATGGATATTGTCAATTAAGATTACACATGGATCTGAGCTACATGAAGAGGGTGTGACATATGTACTATAAGGAGAGGAGGAGTATTTTCTCTATTTTGCCTACTAGAAACTCCTTTTATGTGATGGGTTGAAGAACTCATGTTCTCACCTAAGATGTTACACATTTCCATTAAGGTAGTTGGCAAATTAGGGACCACTCATGAGGTATAGTCAAGGAGTCTGTAATAAGGACATGGAGTCTTTATTGCTCAGTGACCATTATTCTCTCACCATGAGTAAAATGAGATGGATCTAATGAGATCTCACCTATATTACATTAGTTCTCCACCATGAAAATGTGTGTACTTGAAGGGTTAGAATGAACACAACCTCACCCTTGGTACATGTTGAGAAGAGTCGAATTGATCATGGCCTTACCTTTGATATTGACACTTGTTGATGATTGTTATTTTCGGAAAGAGTGTCCTTTTCATGCATGGCATTTGAAAATTATACATTTTCAAAAATAGAAGTGCACTCATGAAATTATTATTCATATAGTTGGCACTCATTTATCTAGAGGGGAGATTTATGGGTAAATTAGATTTAATTTCATTATGAAAATTTAAGATAGAAACTAAACACTAGAGACATGCATTAATATAAATTATTCATTTCCTATTTCAATGTAAATTATTTAATTAAAAGTGAATTATCATGTGGACACACCTAAAATAGTTGGAAAAGAAAATAGATAACATAAATGAGAAAAAATAAGAAAAGTAGTTGGGAGTTGGGTGAATAATGTGCATTTAAGTTAATTAGAAATTAGAAATTATGCATGGAAGAGATGTGTGGCTAGGTGAAGAATAATAGGGCATATTAGTGAATTAATAATGAGTCATTTTGCATGAGGAGGCATGTGACATATTACACAAGTATTATAAGAAGAGAGGGAGCGTGTCCCAGAGAGGCATTCTAATGTTAGATGGTTGTTCTAATGATGAAATTTTTCATGGTGAAATGGTGGAGAGTTTGGTGATTATTGAGGTGAATTATTGATCGCGTTTTGGTTATTTTGGGAGTGGGGACTCCATATAGCTCATTGAATAGCTACATAATCCATTGATGAAGAGGATACACCCATTCACATTTTCTATATTGTAAACACCTTCATATAGCCCTTGCAACTTAAGGGTTCCAGGGGAATAACAGTACCCATAGGATATGATAGGGTGGTCAACCAATATGCTCTCATTCAATTGGAAAGAAGAGAATTTTGGAGATAAAATTTGGAGTATTCTATTGGAGCCAAAAACTTAGAAGAAGAAGAATCTATAGCCATTTGTTAACAAGAATGATATTTTGAAAATTAGATGAGTAGTTCTTTATTTCTTGATAAAAAATATTCCCTTGAGGGTTTGAGTTTCTAGATTCTATATATCTAATTTATTTCTATGAGAGGGTTAAAAATTCAGTTTCAAGCCACCGATATAACCTACCAATAAACTTAAACATTTGTAAAAAATCCCATTCTTATTGGATAATTGGAGAGATTTTTCCAAAAATTTTAGTAAATTTCCTTTAAACCACACAAAGGTGCACGTGCCTTATAGTGGTGCAAACCACACAAAATACTTAGGTTTATCATCTACAAACTATGCTAATCTCATGTAGCAACCTATTTTCTTGGATTGTGTGCAAAATTTTGGTTTTAAGGGAGATTTAAGGGGAGTAATTCTAGGTTTTCTCTCTCTAGTTAAAGAGAATAGATAGGTATGATTTGGGAGTAACATATCCTCTTGAAAAGTGTCATTATGATATTTCCTTACTTTTTTTTACATGCATTGTTTGAGTTGAAGAATATTTATTCTAGCCTAGGAGGGTTGTCTTATTCTATAATTGTCACCTTCCTTAGCTAAAAGAGATATTGATTAAACAAGTTTACATAAAGGTGCATGGATGGTATAACATCCAATATTGGCCTCCCTTAACAATGAGAACTTATTTGCATGTTTTTATGTTTAAACAAATTAAGCTAAATGTATATTCATTTTGGAGTAATTACAATAAAATAGTTTCTAGAGTTTAGATAATTGAATGGAAGAGTATGAAAGGAGGATTTTTCTAAAGTGGGGATTGTATCTGGTGATGCCTTATACCTCATTTTATACATTCACATTTTAACAACAAGAAGTCAATTAATACCATGTTTTATATAGGTATTATTGCTACAAAATAAATCATAAAATATAAGTAAAAATACTAAAGGAGTTCTTACACCAAACTTCCATTCAACATCTAATTTTAAACCTAGTAGATTGAACATAATTGATTGTAAACTATTTAGTGAATTGCTTAAAACTAGAATATTTAGAAGTTGAATTGCATAATGCCTCTAGAGGGTAGTCATATTCTATTAGATAATCATCCCTTGTAATATTGAAATAAAGGCTCTATTATTTGTATAGGTTTCAGATTTAAGTATCAAAATGATAATGTATTTTTATTATGGGTTATGGGAAGATAGGGAGTAGAGTACATTCTACATTTCTGGTATGAAAAGAAAACAACATTAAGTAGCATTTCATTTGAGATTATTGAGAACATGTGATTATACACATATTGATATTGTGTGTGCACACATGTGTCCGCACACAGTCTTAATTTATGGTATACCATTACTTTGTTATTATAGTGTCATGAAGGGCACTACATATGGTATCTGAGCACTATTTCACACACTAGAGTTTATAGACCATGTTGTAGGGGATAATCGACTCTATAGACTAGATATGATAGTCAACCAACTCAGATATGCAAGTTGGTTGATTGTCTAGTCGAATTTGTAATTCAGTCGATCATCCAGTTAGGTCGACTGACCGATGTAGTTAAGAAGTTGCAACTACCGTGTAACTAAATGTGCAATATAAATATGTGACTATGCAATAGATAAAGTTGGTTGTTGAGATATAATATAAAGTGCATATTTTTTGTCTCTCCATTACTTCATCTATTATTCTATCTCTTATCTAGGTGTGTGCTTGTATATTAGTGTATTTTGCTATATTTCTTTGTGTGAAGGACTACTGGTAACTTTTGTATACAATCCCTTATATTACAACATTGTCTCTATTTCCAGTAGTTCCTAAACCTAGGTGTGTAAAATAATGTACACATAGATGTTGAGCTTGGAAGAGATACATGAGTGGTGGGAGAACAAGGTCAACAATTATATAAAAAACTACACAAGGAGAAATCGACTGACTATGATCGAAGCACGAGCACAATTGTTTACAGAAACTCATGAGTGATTTCTTGAAGCTATCCCAAAATAAATAAGAAAATACATCAATCAAACTACTAATGAGCAGACACACTTCAATCAAACAATTAATGCTAAAAATCATCAACGGAGGTCAGACAACTTGCACAAGTGGGTCGAGAGAATTGATCAAGAATATTTCCAAGAACAAGCAATTGAAAAAAGAACATCAATAGACACAGTCAAAGAAAAATTCTATATTGATATTCATGGAAGTTTATTTTGCATTATACCTTTTGCGCTAGATAAATTCCTGTTAGATAAAGGACTTGGTCATATTGTTGAATATCGACCTCCTCTTAGTACGCCACCACCAAATTCTAACTGGGAGGAATGTCAAAGAAAGTGGGAAGACTTCCTAGACACTAATTGAAAAGACACATGTGAAGCATGGGATTTAAACTTACAAAAATTACCATGGAAACCGTAGCTAACATCACCAACTTCGAGTAAGTTGGATCAACAATGGGGGGGTTGATGATCCGTGAGATGTCATAGTCGAAGCTCGCCACACCAAAGAGAATAATTCCAAAAGAAAGGCATAATATGACTAAAAGAGAATATACATTGGAAGAATAATAGAAAAGAAAGACTACATGTCAAATTTCATATCACAAACCCCCACCCGACATTTAGAAGTTGGAACAGGACAAAAGATAAAGGAGGATAGAAGAAATGTGTAACATGAGGGATCCCCGAAGTTCAAATAGAAAATAGTCCCAGGACTAGCTGATCACTGGAATGTTGGAATAATATGTGATTGAAATTGACTGAATAGATTTGAGAGGAGAAACCTCGATGGTTCCTGTGAGGAGTAAGAGTCTACAGTTGGTAGAGGCGGGAATTGACACCCTTCAACTAGTAGACACAATATAAAGTATGGATGTCAATGACTTGGGCTCCATGATACGTCGATCTCTTGTCAGTGATTCTAGTCGTCGTATAATATACTTCATCCATCAAAGGCTTCATAGATACCCTCAATCCTCCAAGGTGTGGTACAAAATAGATGAAAATGGAAATATGTGCGATAAAGTTTTGACTGTAATTCCACAAATAGATTGAATTCGGTTTGGGATTCAAGAAGGAGAAAACATACTCCTCCATATTAAGGATCTCACAAACTCACCCCCCTACTGAATCTACTTATTGAAGAAGAAGAATTGAGATTAATGAATAGTCAGGGCAAACCGATGTGTCCATTTTAAATATAATTTGTCAAATACATAGATAAAAGTTTGCAGATGGATGAGACAATCCCACTAAACGAGGAAATCAAAATATCGATGAAGTAAGGTTCGACCAGAATATAACACTTGGTTGTTCCAATCGATTCGATCAACTAACAATTGACTCGACTATTTGAAACATAATCGACTTCATTATCCTCGATCTAAATACACCAGTGAATTAGAAGCAGATAAAAATATTTATTAGGAATGCAGGATAATATCACAAATTCATAAGACACTACTTTGACATTACTTTTCCAATCGATGATCTCATATGAAAATATGTCGAATTTGTATGGATTCAAGAGTATAATCAATATTTTGAACTACTAAAACAAAAAAATTAGAAGAGGAACTTATATTTTGTTTCCTCATCTAGTCAAGGAAAGTTCACATACACATTGATGCATCCAACATCATTGTCTGATCAATATTAAAACAACCATATGATGATATGATCAACCATCCAAATTCAATTCTATTCATAAAACTTAATAAAGAAGAATACAATTACTCGATGATAGAAAGAGAAGATTATGATTTTTTCTCTTCAAAAATTTAGACACTATTTGTTGGAAAACCCCTTCACATTTTTCACCAATCATCAAGCCTTAAAATACTTGGCAAACAAACTGGTAAATGAAGGAAGAATATGTCGATGGATACTACTATTTTGAGAATTTGACTTCAACATAGTTCTCCGACCAGGTAAAAATAAAGTCGGCTCAAACCACCTATCCTAAATAGAAACATGAGAATAATCGATGGGGGTAGATGATGACTTGCCTGATGATCATATATCTTGGGTGAAGGCCACCCCTAAGGATTTATAAGACATAGATAAATTTTTGGAGGAGGGGAGGGATCCTGAAGATCTTCCTAAAAATAAAAAGAATGTATTAGAATTTAAAGAATCTTCATTCACTGTCATCAATAGATACATGTATAAACTTGTACCTGATGATATATTAAGGAGATGTGATTTGGAACATGAGAGATAAGGAATAATGGATGAAGCTCACACTAGACCCACAATATGCCATTGTGAGGTTGACACGACAATAAGAAATATTATTTAGGAAGGCCTTTGGAGGCCAGCTTTACATAAGGATTATTAGATGAAAGTAAAACAATGTGACATTTTTCAATAGATGGGTCAAACCTTGTGGAAAATGAGATGCATTTACACTCAGTAAACTCTAGTTTACCATTTGAAATTTGGGCAATTGAAGCTTTTGGCTCATTTCTTAAAAGAACATGAGAAAAATACAACATCATTGCAGTCACATACTTAACAAAATGTGTTGAGGCATAACTAGTTGAGTCCTGCACAAAGAAATTATGGATGCATTTATATATGAAAACACAATGAAAATATTTGGATACCCCTTAACCATTATTAGTGATCAAAGAACCCACTTTGTTAATGGGACAATCCAGATATTGTTGAAGAAATTTATGATTGATCATAGGAAGACGTAGGCCTATCATCCCCAAGTTAATGGTGCAGTCAAATCCTTCAATAAGACCCTTCACAAAGGAATAACAAAAATTTGTGGAATGGACAAAGATGAATGGGATGGTAAGGTCCCTACAACACATTCGGCCTACAGGACCGTGTATAAAAATCGACCGTACACACTCCCTTTAAGCTAGTATATGGCTAGGAAGTTGTAGTTCCACTACATTTCTAGACCAATGTAGCTAGGGTAGCATATGTGCTCATAAATGATTTAGATAGAGCCAAAAATAAACACCTCCATCAATTGCACCACTTGGAAGAAGAAATAATGATTGTTATTCATCACCAGGAAATCCAAAAATGACAACATAAAGCATGGCATGACCGGAACCTGAAAAGAAAAGACGTGAAAATAGGTGATTTCGTATTAATGCATGACAATTGTGTTAAAGGAAAACCTTAGAATCTTGAAACTTCCTGGTTGGGGCCATACATCGTTGAATATGTTTGACCAACCACCACAATCCAATTAAAATCACTGCAAGGGCACCTATTTCAAGAAGTGGTCAATGGGGCCTAACTAAAAAAAATACTACATAACAATCATTATGCATGTTGGTGAAAACCTTTTCGAAGGTGCCAACATGCATCGACTAGGTCGAAAACCACTCGTGGTAGCCTAAGTCCAAGAATAAAAACTTACTGAAAAAATAAAATATAGAAAGATAAGAAAGAAAAGAGAAAGAAAGGAAAGAACAAAAAATCAAAATAAAATAAAATAAAAGTCTTCAAATAAAACCGTCACTTATGAAGAGTTAGCTATGGAACTATTGAACACTAGGGAACTATTTAACAAAGAATTATCAGTCTTGGATCAACAATAAGTACTATATCTCAGCCAATTCATCAAAGGAGAAAACCAAAAAGATCAAATCTCTTGGAAAGCACATCGACTAGACCTTTTTGATAAGAAGAATTTGATATATTTCACAACATGGAGGCAAGATCTCATACAATTTTTGAACAAACAAGAAAGAGAATCAAGAGAGCGGGCCTTATCCAAATTAAGTGAGTGTGAAACTTATATATCAAGTGAGCATGAGTACAAAATGAACAAAGAAATCAAAATTGACCGACATAAAACATTTGACAATGGAAAAAGAAGCATTGAGAAAGTCGACGGGAATAGAAAAGTTGACTTGTTGGCCATCTGATCGGAGACTTAGGATTGATCGAAAGGACCGACTCGACCAAAAGGAATGATTAAAATTATTATAAATACTCAAACAAATTCACAGGTTATCCAAGTCGAAAAAATCCATTAGAAGGAATGAACCAACTTAGTCGATGGCACCGACCAATGCAGATATTTTGACTCAACCAAAATCCAATTGGACTATGTTGACCCCCAACTACATGTTGGTACAACTATCCACTCACACAAACACACATTTACACCCATCATAAATATCGAATCGTGTCAATCACCATTCCCCACACTCTAATTTAAAACACCCCAAACTGTTGCACCTATAAATATCGACAATGTATATGACTTTTTCACTTTGATTTTCACTCCCTATTAATTGAAAAAACAAACTCAAAACTAGGAAATTGAATGCTTGACTGCTACACTTCCTAATCCAAAAAAAATATTCGAACAAGAACATCATGTGAGCATGCTGAGAATGAGAGGAAAAATTCAAGAAACCATGGTAGAGCCTCACACCAAATAAATATTTGATAGGGAAACCGTGACTGAACTCAAAGTAAGGATGCACAATATCAAGTAATACATAATGGAAGAAATCCAATGGGATAAGCAATGGAATAATTTCACATCTTAGGGCATGGATATCGGCATATGGAAAGAAGAAACTTGACTTATTTACCACACACACATTTGACACTACTTAGGAGCCCCACATATTGTTAATGTTTATGCCATTATTATAGTTCTTTGCATTTCAATAGATAAGAGCATCATAAGAACAAGATCACTGAGAAATACACATTCACAAGAGACACAACATTTATCCTGGGAAACCCTCTAGGGGAAGAAAACCCAATAAAAACTTCCTTATCATAAATAGCTTATACAATGTTTAAGAGATAACTCAAACCAATACAGATAGTCCTCCCCAAGAGATGTGCCACTTTTCTTCTCCTCTCTCCAACTGGTAATTGCAACTTGCCTCATAAGATAATGAGCGAGTGAGTTGTGTGTTAGAAGTGAGGCGCTAGCCTCTTATTTATACAAGACTGGCACATGTGAAAGGGCTTCACTAGCAGGGCCGACCTATCACTCTGGGTGGGTAAACCCACCTTTAATTAATTCTGGGTCTTCAATAATAACTGTTGGGGCCGACTTCTTATCCTGTCCTTTATAATTGTCTGATGACCAATCCACAAAAGAGGATTTGGTCCTTATACAATTACTAACACGATTAATCTACAATGGGGATTAATCCTAATAATAAAATAACAATAATAATAAGAATGCTCTTCGCAGTTACATTATTTCAACACTCCCCCTTAACAAGAAGGGTATTCTTCATCAACATCAGGCGAGAGAGGTCTGCATCATCAGTGGCATC
>ML801091.1:136510-155293 GCA_009831015.1 Picea engelmannii
CCATGGCTAGGGTTCTGCAACTTCCTTATTAAAACATTTCTAGATCCTGCAACTTCCCACAAATACCCAAACTCAAACTATTATGATACCAATATGATCTGTAAAATTGTCGTAGATATTCCACTAGAATAGTTCATCATAATAGATCTTGTTTTATGATGAAATATTTTATTATGCAAGTTTATTTCCTTAGATCTCATATTTATTTTCGCTAGCTTATTGCTCAAATTTATGAAAATCACTGAAATATGAGAATGAAAGAAAAAATAAATGAACACACCACACACACAAATGAACACAAGATATATCATGGGAAACCTGGTATGAGAAAAAACCTTGCTAGCAAGTAAGGCCTATGTTTTTCACTCTTTTCTTTAGTTATGAAAACACAAATACAAAGAAAGGGTGCACTCACTAAGGAGTTTCCTATGACACTATGGCCTGAATGTTTGCTAAACAATATTCTTCTTCCTATGTTATGCTCTCAAATCCCACTCCTTGATGCTTTTCTAAGTTATGGAACAAGTACAATGCTAAAGAATGAACCCTTTATCCTTCTAGCAACACAATATTTAACATAGTGTGATAGTCACCTAGGGTTAGGGTTTTTGCATGCCTCAATCTTCAATTAGTTTTAGGTTTTGGACCTTCTATAATATTCTTGAAAGTCTACAATGGCTATCACCACATGTGTGACTAATGGGGGCTAACATGGCATCCACTGGGTACCATGGTGGTCAGCAAGGTAAGTCAACTTGCGGCAGGCATAAATTCCATATATGAGCTCTAGTTGAGGTGATTTTCATACTGTGGGAAAGGTCTAGGTGTGTAGAACAACATCGAGGGGTTGGGAGCTTTACTTGCAAATTTTTGGCCCAAAATATTGTCGTTCGATACCTCAAAATGGATTTACAAGGTTATGTACCCGAGATTTCCAAATTGGGACATGGCACTAAAATGGGCCCTACAAGCCAATACCTCCCTTTTTTTCCACCTAGAAAGTACCAATATAGATGACAAATTATATAATGATCCATTCTAGATCAACATTTCCAAGATTTGTCTCTTGGTCTTCCCCCTTCTCATGCAAGGGAGAAATTGGTCTTGAGAGTGAAATTACAAGTCTCAATAATAAGTTAAAAGTAAGTTACAACTCATTCCTCTTGGTACTTTTACCTCAATTAAATTTAGTGGTCAATTTCTCAAGTTTTTCCCTTCCCCAAGGCTTCCTAATCCCTAGGATAGGTGGTCATCCTCATTGAGACATGAGCCCCTTCCCTTGAGTGTGTTTCCCCATCTTTCCATCTACATCTCAACTTATAACATATTCATCCTACCAATGATACCAATGTTCATGTGACATCATCATCATAAATCAAGAGCATCATAACAAGGAGGTACATCAATGTGCATGTTATTACACAAGTGATATAATATCCAACTATATCATTATAATGACTTACCATGCTAAATCATCATCAAAGATCATTAATGTTACATAGCCATTATCAAGAATATCAATGCTAAGTAAACGATCAACAATTTTTTTTTAATGCTTATCATAGTCCAAGCAATCTGATAGATGTTTAGGTATATCACAACTAATCATCGATAGAAGAAAACAATGAGGGAATGATGGATCCATAACACCATCTCCTTACTAATAAAACTATGAAAATAACAAACCAAACATCATAGTGTTACAAACCCATCAATGAAAGATATCATGATATTAGATATATATATATAATAATAATAACATAGATGCCATGCATAATACCTTTCCCCTTGCCTTATACCTTCTGCATGGAACATTATTCATGCATCTAAACTTGTATCAATGCTAAACCAATGACTTTTCATCGTTTATAAATTTTAAACTTTTTATTGGAATAACTAGACCTTAATTACCTTTAAATCATGCATGTGAGTGCTTCTAAAGGAAATGGGGCTATCCTAAACTCATACATTCACTTGCCATTGCCATATATTATTTAATCTATCTATCTTGAGTGGGAAAATTTTATTGGTTAAATTTCTCCCATGGGCTAATTTTCCATGCTTTTTCCCCAAAAAAGATTCGCCATTCTAAAAATTATTCGCCCAAATTCTATAGGAAAAAATTATTTTACTTTAAAAATCACCAAAATTTTATAAAAACTATATAAAATCCTTAGAAATTTGAATATTTTAACAAAAAAATTGCCACACATTTATAGTCGAGATATAAAGGACCAGTAAGATTCACCAAGGTTTATACATTTCAAAATAAATTTTCATCCTTAAAATCACCCCTACTCGAATTTCAAATAATTAAAATACACAAAAGGATATATTCATGTGTATACAATAATTTCTAAACTATTTGGATCAACACTTACCTCTTTAGCTTGCATTTTAGACAATTGTTTGCATCGTATGAGAGAATGAAAAGTGTAATACCATAGCACCCTGAAATCTTGGTGTTATCATAACCGATTTTCTCTCTTAAAACTATTCAAGCTAAGTCTAAGACGATAGTGTATGATTTTAATTGATTTTTGATGACTCTAATAATGGATATGGATATGCATAATATTATCTAAGGAAAAAGATTAAAGAAAAACATGGTCATTGTTTCTCTATGTTTTGCAATGGAAGTGATGAATGACAATATGGTATTAGATATGATGAGAGTGAGGACCATCATCATGATAAGCACAAGCCGATGGAGGTGTAATTGGTTATAAACAACATATTGAAAATTATGTAATATCCACATGGTTAATAAATTGGAAATGATACATTATTATGAATTTTGTAGAGAATTAAAGTCATCAAACTAATGTTCAAAAGTTGCAACTTCAAAGGAAGAATTGTCTAGAGAAATAGAAAGTAGTGAGGTGAATGCACATTATTTGTTTGAATTTTTTTATTTAATAAGTTGTAGTAGATGAAAATTCATCACATTCCACTTATGAGTGAGGAAAAACTACAAATAAAATAGGGCCAATCAAATTAAGCAACATAAATAGAGATATGATTCATATTTTGAAAGGCAAAAATATTATATCATTTGGAAATACTATTTGAAATGTTGTAAATTGTTTATGTGATGTTTTCAATAGTTCAAAATCTTATATGGAATTGTCTCTTTAGTTTGAAATTTTACATAAAATACTTATATCTATATAGTCTCTATCATATTTTTGATTGAAATAATAGAAAAACAACATAGATGATATAAGCATGGTGCAAAGTTATATTGGTGAGAAGGGATTCTCTTGGGTTAAGATTTGCACCCTCTCGATTGATAGTGTAGTATCCAATTCCATGAGAGTGGTAAACTATCACTTTTGTAAGAATGTAATATGTCATATTCAAGTGTCATCCAGTGCAAAATTGATGTCTCAAAGTTTGGAATGAATCCCTAAATTGGCTTAATAACATATAATGCCTCCTTGGGTTTTTATAATTTATAGGCCGCTGTGTGGGAGATTGCATCTCCTTTCATATTCCCATTAGACATTGTAATATTTTGTAATCCTTTTAAATTGTATGATAGACAACAACAATCTATAAATTTGAATTATAACATTTTGGAAAATTTTGTTTAATTACTATTACATCGAGAGACAATAAGTGCCTATAAAATTGAATTATGAAATTTTATGAAATTGATTACTAACATCCTTATAAGAAATTCTATCAAGTTGGAAAATTTTTCTTACAGTGGTTACATGATGAAGGAGTTTAATTGGAGTAGGCATGCATCCTAATCTTTATAAGCGAAATAGTAGTGGAAGACATGGAGCACAATAAAAGAAGTGTTGTTGGGACCAAAATTGGAGAAGAAAAAGGTGAATGAATAGAGAACTATGAAGGTTGTATGGGTTTTTCTTTTCTAGTAGTTTCAAGTGATAACATGAAGACTATCATGAAGAAGAAGCCCATCACTTGAATTGTAAAATGCTCAATGTGGTCTATTAAGAAGATTGTAAACTAGTATTCAAATAGAGGGAAATCAATGACTATGCTCATGCAATTTTGTAAAATTTCTCTATGGTGTGAAATTCTTTAGGTTCCATATATGTCTCCAAATCCAAACTTGAAAAGAACTAATGAAGCACATGAAGATTATTTAGTGAAGAATGTTATAGGTGGTCTCCAAATCCAAACTTGAAAAGAACTAATGAAGCACTTGAAGATTATTTAGTGAAGAATGTTATAGGTGGTGAGGTTGTGTAAAGTTGTTTAATAAGTGTTGCACATGGCAAGTGCTCATGATCCCAATGTTCATTAACCTCGAAGTCATATTAATTATATGTCAATCTTACTAATTATATGTCAATCTTAAGTGGCAGAGAATCATCATGTGAAGAGTGTTATCAAGTTTTTGCAAAATTTCAAAATAAAATGATTAGAGTCTATATATGCCAAAAAAAACAAAACAACATTGGCTAAATTGTTTACAAAGAGCCTAATTAATAGGCTTCCATGGGATGTTTACAAAACCCTAGAATAATAAGAGAGCCTTAGAATCATTTTAGCTACATATCAAATTCATCAATGATGAAGACAATGGTAGGGTAAGGGTTTATTTCCTAAAATTAAAAAATGTAGATGATCATGTTGACAATAATTTTTCTAAATCACCATAATTTTGATGACTTAAAAAGTTAAAAAAATAAGTATTATAACAAATATTTTGAAATTATAATTTAATATAAATGTATGTAAAACATTTTAAAAGAAAATGTTTCATCTTCAACCCTCAGCTAGATTATCTATACCTCCCACTGTCTTTTTAATCCGTCTCCATACAGAAGAACTTTTGATTTATTCCAACAGTGGTTATGATTTGTTTTTTACGATTTTCTGAGTTTGCAGTGTGATCCAAAATTCTCACAGTGAACAAAAGTCTGAAATTGCCCCACGATGCCTGTCATTATTTTGAGAGGCCAACGCATTCCCGACAGATGCCATTTGAAACTTTTGACCAGAAGGTAGAAACGCAACATTTAGAATCCCGAGCTTATTCGTTTGTCAATGGTGGCGGCCGAAAAAAAAGCTTGTGAACTGTATCTAGACTGGACTCGTCACAGATTGCGGTCCATCTTAATCCCGTGAACCTCAATATTTTAAACCAGATAGATATGAAGGTTCAATATTTTAAACCAGATATGGAGGTTCATAGCGTGAGTACTTGTTTTTAAATTTGCCCATATCGATATATACTGTATCAGTGGTTGTTTTAATATTATTATAATTTTAATAATTATATTGCGGATTTTTATCGTCTTGTAAGTGATCATGTCGCAAATAAATTTTCCTGTTCCAAACAGTTTTCATTGATAAAATCCATGATAACATCGTTTCATCCTACACAAATTTAAATCACGACAAAAGTAAAGTAAAATTCAAAGAAGATTAGAAAAACCCTAACTTGCAAAGCTTCTCTGGGTGCAATAATTAATTGCCACAGCGAATTGAGGTCAGCAATATGATTGTACTTCAATCTGATCCGAGGATCGTTCATGGTATCGTAATTAGCATTATGACTGTTTAAATTCAGAGGAGGGTAGGGTATGTATTGGCGTGCTAGCTTGACAATGACATTAAAAATAAATTATTATTATTATTATTACTGTAACATTATGAATTAGCATTATGACTGTACGTTGGCCAGAAGATCGTGCACGACATTTAATTAAAGACAGTGTGGCAAACAATGGCTGTAAAGCAAGAACGTTTTAGAGATCCCGTTGAAAAACTGGGTAAAAGTGAACGCTTATACTTTTGTGATTTCATTTCGGAGGCAGCTTGTTTTGTTTGGATTTTGATCGACAAAAATGTTAGATGCGTTTTTTCATACGGAAATACGTGGAAAACGTGGTCTCTGATATCTTCATTATGTAGAGATCTTTCTAGATTTAAGGTTTTCCAGATATATAGATGTTTAGTACAGGTAATTGAAATTGCTGCAATTATTTGAAAATAGCTGCCTATCTAGTTGAACGTCGGCAGAGCGAATCTGCGTATCATTCTTGTTGGGCCTTCTCCTTTTTCGCCTTCTTGTAAGATCAATTCAAATCAATAGCATATCTTTTGTGACATGACTGCTCTCACGTGTTGCTATTAGTGTTTAGAAAAGTTTTTCTGAATGTTATAAGTGACTCGAAGAAGCTCGTCACCTGAACACGTTGCTCAAACTCGTCGTTGGTTGTCTCTCACGTTGAATGCATCATTTGTTCAACTTCAAACGCTCTTGTTGTATGATAGGATCTCTGGTTGTAAACGTTGTGAATCCAAAACGTTGCGATTGGATTGTATAAATCAGCAATCAATTAATCTACAATTCATACACAAGAACAAGACATATAGATTTTGTATTAATCTATAATATTCACACTTCAAGAAGAAAAAAGAACAAAAACTTGAGAGGAGTCAAAAAGGTTTTTGCCTCGTTCACTTTTGATAGGCCATGGGAAATGGGAAGACAATGTAACTCCACACTTGATGTCTTTCATTAACATGAACATTCGTAAATATACATTTACATGATCTTTGATCTTCATATTCCAAATGACTCTTCTTATCACCTAAGACTCTTCACATTTCTACTATTTATAGTATTATTTACAACCTACTATAATATGAGGATTAGGTATTCAACATCCCCCCTTAGTCCAAAGGGGTGCTTATGAGWAACGTATCATTCTCAACTTTTCATTTTTTTCTCWTCCAAGCACTTTGATGAAGATGTCTGTTATTTTCCCATTTGTGGAACAATGTCTMGAGTGAATTGTCTTGGTCTCTACATGATATCGAAACACGTGTTACTTTGTGTTGAACTGCTTAGTTCAATCATTAAATCTAGGATTCTTGGCCATCTTGATTGCAAAAGTATTGTCAACTAGAAGAAGAGTAGAATTCACATGTTTCTCTTACAAATCTTCAAGTATTTTCCYGATCTACACAATCTCTTTTGTTGCTTCTACGACTACTACATATTCTACCTCTATAGTGGTGTAGTGTACCTAGCCACCCAAGTTGGGGCASGTCACCAAAAAATCTCCCATTATCAGCTTTGATACCACTTTGTAACGTACCCAGCCTTGCTAAGCAACAATAAGTGTGGAATACACATAAAACGAAACTTCTGCTAATTAAAGCAATACTTTTACTGTTAGTCGATTTCCGGTAGCTTTCGACTACAAATTAAAACAGATTTTGCTACTGTATTTAACCACAAAATAGAAGCATCTCCATTATGCTAATAATCAACATGAAATGCAGCTAAACAACTCATTACAACAACATATAAATCACTTCCAAATACATAGATTTCATGCACATCCATTAAATACATGATTTAACACAACATCAAGATAAACCAATTATCTTTTCACAACAGTTGTACAACTAGTTGCTTGGGACAGACGTTCCACCCAACCATAGACCGACTATTCCAAATCTCAACTGGACTCATAGCATACCACATGATCATTTTGATTGAGAAATCCATCGATTACTTCCTTGCATGCATCGATGCATACAACAAAATCTCTGTTTGGATCTGCAATCTACACTATTGGTGCACTTGTCAATATTCTCTTCAACTGTTGAAAACTCTCCACACTTGGAAGTCCATTCAAATTTCACTCCCTTCTTTTGCAAAGAAGTGATTGGACTTGCAATCTTTGAAAATCCTTTTATGAATATTCGGTAATAACCGCGAAGACCCATGAATGATTTGACCTCTGGTCACATTCTTTGGCGCTGGACATCCTCTAATGGACTCTATATTCTCACGATCAACTTCTATCCATGTTGTTGATATTATATGCCCCAAGTAGTGAATTTTCTTTTGGTAAAATATGCACTTACTTAGCTTAGCATATAATATGTTCTCTCTTAAAAATTGCACACCATTCTTAAATGATTCTCATGTTTCTCTTATTTTTTAGAATAGATGAGTGTATCATCTAAGAAAACAATCACACACTTCTCCAGGTATTCTCTAAACACTCCATTCATCAGACACATAAAAATTGTTGGGGCATTTGATAGTCCAAATGGCACTACTATGAATTCATAATGCCCATATCTTGTTACGAATGTTGTCTTGTTGATGTCTTCTTCCTTTATCCTTACTTGATGATAACCTGACCTCAAGTCAGTCTTTGAAAAGATTATTGCACCTTTCAGTTGATCAAACAATTCATCAATTATGGGCAAATGATACTTATTCTTTATGCTAACCTTATTAAGTTTCATGAAATTAATGCACAAACTTAAGGTTCCATCCTTCTTCTTCACAAAAAGAACCACGACTCCCCAAGGTGACACACTTTGGCATATATACCCCCTTTTTAACAACTCTTCAAGATGCATATGTAACTCCTTCAATTCTGGTGTACCCATTATGTAAAGTGTCTTGGACACTGGGGTAGCTCCTAGTACCAAATCAATAGAAAAATCAATGTCTCTCTTTCATGGAAATCTTGGAATTTCTCTTAAAACATCTTCAAAATCCCTCAAGACCAGATGGTCTTCAATGCTTGCCACTTTATCTTTGGTTTCCTCCTCCATATGGGCTGTAAACCTTCGACATCCCTTCATGAATCTCTTCTTCAACTTCATAGTTGAAATCTCTCTAACAACTACAACTCTTTGAATGCCTTGAATATTGCCTTGCTTCCCTTCCTCATCAAAACATGGGATTGTCTTGTTGTAATAGTCTAATACAACATGATATTTTTCCAACCAATCCATGCCAATTAGATAGTCATATGAACCCAATGGTATGATGTTTACATCTACCTTCGTGTTGAGTCCATTCATGTCTATTTGACAATCTTTAACAAACTCATTGATTTTCCTCTTAGCCCCCGTGGCTAACTCATCTAACTGATATTTACTATGCTTACTTCTTTGCAAGTGAAATATTTCAACAGTGTTAGCATTTATGTAACTATGGATAGCTCCAAAATCAATTAAAATTGCTATGGGTTGGTTATCAATCTTACCTTCCACTTCAATGGGGGATTCTGCCTGCTTGTTGTCCAAGGCTACATAAATCCTTGGCATGCTTCCTCCCATGTCTTACACAGTTTAAACCTTCTGAATGTTGTGGAAAATCCTCATTCTTTCTCCTTTATGAGGGAAGCCCCGATATAATTGATTCCCTTCACATCCCCAACATTGAACATGTTGTTTCCTTGGCCTTTTCCCAAATGAATCTGCATTTTTTTTATCATTTTGGGTTTCTTGGCCTTTCTAATTTGCTTGGGATTTATTTCTGAGAAAGGGTGGCTTAAAACCTTTATGCCTTTGATCCTTTTTCTCTTTCATATTGTCATTCCAAGCCTTTTGGAAAACTGACCTTCCTTTTTTTTATTGTAAAGGTTTCTTTCTTTCCTTATGGTTTCTTCCAAGCTCTTGGGGTTATCATATTGAATCTTTTCACTATATACAGAGTTTAAACCACTTAGAAACCTTTGGATTTTAAACTTCTCATCCTTGATGAAGTTAGCATACTTCAACAATTCAAAGAATCGCTTCTCATATTCCTCCATTGTCATGATTCCCAACTTGAGTTCAAAGAACTCTTTCATCTTTCTCTCATAGTAATGCTTAGACAAATATTTATCTTAGAAATATCCTTTGAACTTCCTCCATGAGATCATTTTCTCATTGAGCTTCTTGTCTTGCTTAAGTTGATCCCACCACATGGCTTCCTTTCCTTGCAAGTGGTAGGTGGCAATCCTAGCTTCTACCCGGGATGGGTAGTCATGCAACTGGAAATATTTCTTCATTTCCAATAGTCGAGCCTCTACCTCTTCTCCTTTCCTGTGTTCGCCATGGAAAGTAGGTGGCTTGATTTTCCTGAGTTCACCTTGCAAGATGTCTTCCTCGGGCATTCTTCTTTTCTCCGAATAGGAGACACACTTGGGTTGCATCCTGGGCCTGAGCTTGAATGATTTCTTCTAGTGGAGTGCCTTGGAGAATGATGGTGCTTTCTCATTATTTTTAAATGCTTATCATTTCCATGATCATCCCTTTTTCTATGGGATCTCAATGTTGATACTTTTCTAGCACTAGTTGCTTGCTTGGTGCCAAAATCCTTGTTAACTTGCTTATGCAACATATTTAAGATTTGAAGCATCTCTTCTTGAGCCTTCATAATCCTTTCATTATTAGCCTTGTAGCTCTACACTTCCCTATGCATGCTTCTCATAGTTACAATCCCCAACCTGTCTCTTCTCCCATTAGACTCAGTTTCAGTATTACCCATGCTCGCATCATGCAAACCTCCAATTTATTCTTCATAGTTGTAAAACCCTTGAACATCCTCCATGTCTCTAGTTCTCATATAGGAACTAAAGTCTGTTTTTCGGTATCTCTAATTCTACAAGAATGTGTATGCAATAATTGTTGTTATAATTATTGTATTGTAAAATATCTATCAATTTAGATTACAGGTCATTCTTCGCTTTAAATTATGAAGAATATTAATGCACTACTCTCAAGTAGGATTCTTTAAATGCATTGATTTTCTAAACAACTTTCCAACGATTGTCCTCATGTCTAAATTTGAGGTTTGAGGAAATAGTTACAACAATTGCAAGTTGTAATTTCCACTCTTTTGCTCCTACAGAATTCACTTTTATCACTTTCGAAGAAAATATAGTACCTACATCAAAATTTTGGGTCGACAAATTTCTTCTACTCCTCAAGATATTTTCGATGATTATTCGTTTTTCCCAATCCGAGCTCCGAGTAGGAATTTATGGTGGAAAAAAATGAAGGAATATTCATTAGCATGTGCAACATAGCAACAATACTCAACAACTGTCTTATCATTTCTTGATTATATCTCCATTGTTGATCTGTCTTAATGGATTCATCGTGAATCTAGGCATATATCTTCTTCATACCTTCCATGAACCTTCCACCAACACTTCGCTTATTTTCCTTCGCGGACTCATAAAATTGTAACCTTCCTTTCATAACTCTGTCTGAGAAGTCCCAACACTTAGTCATTTTTCCATCTTCGTGGACCTGCGGACTCGTAGACTCATAACCTTGTAACCTTTCTTTCATAATTCCATCTGAGAAATACCAACACTTAGCGATTTCCATATTTGTAGAGTCGCGGACTCACAGACTTACAAACTCATAACCTTGTAACCTTCCTTTAATAAGTCCATCCAAGACATCTCAATACTTAGCCATTTTTCCATCTTTGCAGACTCACAGACTCACAAACTCATAAACTTGTAGCCTTCCTTTCATAAGTTCATTCGAGAAGTCCCAACACTTAACCATTTTTCCATATTCGTAGACTCACAGACTCATAACCTTGTAACCTTCATTTCATAAGTCCATCCATGATTTAAAATTGAAGAAGACTTGAAACTTGAATAAATATTGCAAGTGAAATTGTTATGTGTTTTTAAAGCAACCGGATCAATTTGCAACACATAATAAAGGATTACTTATGTAAAGATACACATAGATAGCAGCATAAAACATTGAACATCAGCACATAAACACAGCAACTTGATAAAGGAGTTCACCCCACTCCGGGCTACATCTCCTGGTCCATCTTCCAATGGATCATTATTATTAAATTGCTCAAAGTGCTCAAAAACATGCCTTACAATGCTCAAAATGACAAAATGACTGCTCCAATGGCTCCGCAGCGTCCCAAAACCCCTGTCTGGGCTCTTTCGGCACCTGAAACGGTCGAAAAATGAAGAAGATGGCCTCCTTGAAGTCTCCCCTTCAACTTTTTTGTCTCTGGTTCTACAAATCGCACCCTTGTTCTCCAAACCTAGCACACACGCTCATTTAAGCGTAAAGAACCCAGTCCCGTACGCAACCGCGCACCGGTACAAACCGTAGGACGGTTAAGGCGCCTCCAGCCCCTAACCGCCTCGGCACTGGGTCATATGGCCATAGGACCGCGCGCTTTTAAAAAAATGGTTAAGTTGGTTTTGAAACGGGCATAACCACCCACGCGCCCGGATTAGGGTCATATAACAAATACATTTTTAAAACCCCGTGACCATAGGCTACACGCCATATGTTATAACCACATATATAAACCAAAGGTCCGCGGCTATATCCATATAAATTTCCCGCGCATACATTACACGGCTAGCACCATGGCATAGTCGCATGTATTGACAATGGAACCACGGGTCAGGGCTTAGCCCCGGCCCGACCCCCCTCCATTTAATACAAAACATAAGTTTAAATATATATGCGAATATACATATAACAAGGAACAAGTGCGGGTATGTTGGCTAGCGGAGTGTTTCAAAGGCTTTGGGTATTGGGGGAGGTCCGAGGGTCGAACCCCGTGGACTCCCCATATAAATTTTACATATATACAACCATATAAACCAATTGCATAGTGACACGTGGCGCCAATGGGTTGGGCCACGTGTCCGAACTTTATTCGCTGCAAATGACATGTGTCAATACTCCATTGGGCAACCACCACCCAATACAAATACGCCACGTCATCAAACTGCCACGTCACCATGATGGTACGGCCCTCCACGTGGCCGTACGGAATGTACGGACAGGTACAGTCAGCATCCCAAATTTTTCCCTGTTTGGCTTGGCGAACAGATCGCAATATCTCCTCCATACGAACTCCGTTTGCGAAAGTAAATATACCGCCGGAATCAAGAAGACGAGATGGACGCAATGGCACTGTTTTCGTCACATTCCGAGCACTTTGAAAATTGATCAAAATTTGATCCCTTGATCAATCCAAGAAGTCCCAACATTTAGCCATTGTTCCATATTCGACGACTCGTAGACTCACAGACTCATAACCTTGTAACCTTCCTTTCATAATTTCATCCAAGAAGTCTCAACACTTAACCATTTTTCCATATTCACGGGCTCACGAAATCATAGACTCATAAACTTGTAACCTTCCTTTCATAAGTCCGTCAGAGAAGTCTCAACACTTAACCAAATTCCAAGATTTTACCGCAGTCTCGTGGGACTGACAATTAGCCTACCACATGGCTCGAGATCACCCACTAACTGTCATCCCATCCAACATGTACCTACCACCATGGAAGTACATGTCTCTCTTATATCGGTTAGCTGACACATGGCCTCCACGTCATTCCAATGTCATCGTACAAAAAAATACCCAATTTTTTTCGATTTTGCTTATGTTCAAAATTTCCAAAGAGGCTCAATTCTTCACATTACTCATGAAATTATCTCAATTTTACTGTAGTAATTTCAATCAAAACTAGTTGCAGACATATTCTAGAAATTAATTCTCTGCAAGTTTTCGCTTCATTGTTCTGCTAGCTCGACCCATCCAAGCTCAGCGTTGAAAACTGGGTTCTGATACCACTTTGTAATGTACCCAACCACCCAAGTTGGGGAACGTCATGAAAAAACTCTCTCATTATCAACTCTGATACCACTTTGTAACATACCTAGCCTCCAACTAAGCAACACTACGTCTGGAATACACATAAAATGAAACTTCTGCTAATTAAAGTAATTCTTTTACTGTTAGCTAATTTCCCGTAGGTTTTAGCTACAAATTAAAACAGATTTGGATATTGTCTTTAACCAAAAAATAAAAGTATCTCTAGTATGATAATAATCAACATGAAATGCAACTAAATAACTCATTACAACAACTTATAAATCACTTTCAAATGCACAAATTTCATGCACAACAATTAAATACATGATTTAACACAACAACAAGATAAAACACTTATATTTTCACAACATTTGTGCAACCAACTTCTTGGGATGGAAGTTTCACCCAACCATAGACTGGTTGTTCCAAATATCAATAGCCAGTCACCCCTGAATTGAGGCTAACAATCCACAAAAGAGGGTGGTCTCTCACAGTCCACTCACAGCTAATAAAACTCTTAACCCAAATGATATTCTCCTACAACTATCTCGATTTTCCACCATCTCTCTTCCTCTTAACCTGTCAAACCCAAGGAATGTACCCCTTCAATGATCTCAGTCCCTCGGGCATCCCATTCGTTTATTAGGGTCGCTCGGGCACAAGAAAATAGGAATATCTCAACTGGAAACTCAAGGGAAACTATTGCTAGGAAAAATATCAACAAACCAACAATAAACAATTGGTTTTTTAGTGAAACTCACCCAAGAGTTCACTCTTGAGGATTGACAACCTGGATCTTTAGTTTTCAAGCTCCAATGCTCTCCAATTACGCTCTATCTTTCTCTAGAATTCCCCCTCGATGGTTGCATCATCTTCAATCTCTATTCTTTGCTCTCCCTTGGCTCTCATGCACAAACTTCACTAGCTAAAAATTGTTGTCCCAACCCATACAAATTTCCTCTCTTTGGCTTGCCTTTCTTGACTCACACTCTTCCCCAAGATGATTGTACTCAACCCCCATGTGCCCAATAATTTTGGGATGTGACCACTCACACCCACCCTCTTCCATGTATTCAATGATTGGCTTTTGGAACACTCAATCAGAAATGGGAAGGTTCATATACAAATATCAAATTTAGGAAAATGGGTTAAATTAATATACATGGGTATTCCCCCCCTTGGACACCTCTTGGTCATTATCTTAGACACTCCCCTCTCTTGTGGATTAATTCATTCCCCATCTCTTTTCCATGTCCCCCTTAGAAGTTGACATCACATTTTACTAATAGAAAAAAGAAATATAGTTCACATATTACATCGCTTGGTCATAGCCACATATTATATCTACATACAAATTAATTAAACTGGGGATTATAATGGCAATGTTACAAGTGGAATCTATTGGAACTGATTGTTTGTGTGATCTCCAGGATATAGTTGGTGATCAAAGACTCATGAGATAGCTTGAAGTTGACACTCCATTTTCTTTATTCCCAACAAAGTTTGAATCATAATATTCAATCACGTTGAATTCGTCCACCTTAGAGTACTTGAGTCCAAAATATTGAGTTCCCTTCAAGTATTTTAGAACTCTTTTTGTAGTAGAACAATGTCCTTCACACCATTTTTTCATGAACTTGGGAAGAATCCCAACAACAAATGGAATATATGGTCATGTGGTGGTAAGGTAGATAAGACTTCCCACAAGTTGTTTCTACTTGTTTGCATCCTCAAATTCATTCCCCTTTTTTATGCGAGTTTCAAATTCTATTCCATTGGGGTAGAGATAGGGTTACACTCAGTGATGCCAAACTTGTTCAACAATTCTCCAATGTACTTATTTTGGGAGATGAATATGCACTTTGTATTTTGAGTCACTTCAATGTCCAAGTAGTAGTGAATATATCCCAAATATGACATCTCAAAGCCTTTCTTCGACTCTTTCTTTATGGATGCAATATAACTTTCATTGTTTTTGTTATCAATAGATCATGTACATACATTACAAAAATTTTCCCAACTTTCTTTAAAAATAGAGTTGCATGATCAAGATTGAAGTTCTTGAAATTCAATTTCAGAAGAAACTCAGTTATTTTTTCATACCAGACTCGCAGTGCTTGTTTTGGACCATATAAGGATTTGATGAGCTTGAAAATTTTTTGTTCTTGTTCCTTCACAACAAACCCTTATGGTTGAGACATGAATACATTCTCTTTCAAGTCTCCACTCAAGAAAGCGGTCTTCACATCCATTTGATGAACTTTTCATCCATTTTGTTCTACTAAGGAAAATAGAGTACGGATGGTATCCCATTTTGTTGTGGGGGAAAAATTCTCCTCATAATCAATACCTACTTTCTACGCAAATCATTTTTCCATAAGCCTCGGTGTTCTTTTCAAGTGAGCCATCTGATTTGTACTTGTTCTTGAAGACCCACTTGCAGTAAATTCATTTAGTTTTGAATGGAGGGTCCACCAACTTCCACATCATATTCCTTCTACATGGCTTCTTTCCATTCATCATAAGAAGTAGCTTATTCAAAGGAAGTTAGTTCAAAGTTAGTAGATAAATTCAAATCACAATCATATGAAACATCCATATCATCTACATCACCTGAATTTGAATTATCTACATCACCTCCATCTTGTTTTGTGGAACTTTTGGTTCTTGTCTTTCCAACCTAATCAAGATGAACAATTTCAAGTGTTTTTATGATCCATTTTGTGGACCTTTTTGAGATGGTCCAGGTTGCTCAACTAATTGAGATGTTACTAAAGTATCATCAAAACTCATCCTTTCAATCATGTCAATCACATCATCCAAATGAACTTCAAGTTCTCATGAAGTGGCTGGAACTTCTTCATGAGGGAGAGATGGTGCTTCAAAAGGAGACTCCATATATTGATCCAAGATAGGGACCTCCTTTTAAGATGTAGAATCTGATCATCCAATTCATGATATGTCTTTACATGAGTGAATTTATCCAAATGATCAAGTTGCCTCTCAACCGTTTTTTCATTCTTGGATGACTCAAGAAAAATTACATCTATGGAAATAATTGATTTCTTGTTTACCTCATCATAAAGATGATATTCCTTTGTGGTATTTGAGCACCCCAAGAAAATGCACTTCTGACTCCTTTGCATCAATCATGTTTCTTTCCTCCTTAGGAATTAAGGAATAGTAGGTGGAACCAAATACTCTCCTATCTCACCGAAGAAATGTGGCCACACCACATTTCATAAGGACTCTTATTTTTAAGAGAATGAGATGGAAAAAAAAATTCGCATAGAACTGCATCAACCCAAAACAACAATTTTACATTTTTGAGAAACATCATGGAACAAACCATATTTAGGATAGTCTTGTTCACTCTTTCAGCTATACCATTTTGTTGAGGATTGGATGGAACCATGGTTTGATGTTTGATCCCTTTTTTACATAGATATTTTTCAAATTCAATAGATGTATATTCTCTTCCATTACCAATACAAACAAATCCAATACAACACTGAGCTTTATTTTGGATCCATACATAAAAAAATTAAAAGTTTCAAAAACTTGTGTTTTGTCTTTCAACAAGTACACCCAACACATCTTGCTGTAATAATCAATAAAAGTCGTGATATATTTATTTCCATTAGTAGATGGGATAGGCATGGGGTCACACAAATCAGAATATATCGGTCCAAGTTTTCTACATGTTTTGGACATAGAATCATGAAATGGTTGTTTGATATGTTTTCCAAGGATACAAGCATCACATTGCTTCAAGTTCCTAGGAATAGTAGGCAAACCATAAACACCATTATTTTCAACAAACCAAGGTTGTCATAATTAGTGTGACCAAATCCATCATGCAACAAGAGACTAGATGTCATTCTACCTTCATCGTGATGAGAGTCGTATGGATAATTATTTTCATGAGTAGATGTCTCTTTCAACTTCAACGGTCTTCCATCTTTCACCATTGTCATGACGACCATGTTGTTGGAAACCTTCCTTATTTCAACTTTTCCACTAAAGATATGAATAGAGTGGCCTTGCTATCGAATGTGCACAAGAGACAACAAGTTTCTTCGTAGTTTAGGAAGATAGAGCACATCATGTAGAAAAAAATCTAGGATTCAAGAAAATTTAATCCTAATGATTCCAATTCCCAAAGGTTTGAGACTTGATTTATTTGCAAAATAAACTATGCCATCCACATTGTCATTGAAATCTTTGAAGAATTCTCTCCAGAAGATCATGTGGAATGTTGTACGTATGTAAGAATCCATGCATCTCTCCAAGAAACAAATGAAGTGTTTAAAAAAAATTTAGTTACTCCTATATTACAATGGAAAACAATATAATGATTAGATTCAGGTGCTTTACCTTTCATTAGATCTGATTTTTTTACCTTTGTCTTCTTTCTGATTTTATTTATCTTTGATCTTATCCCATGGGATTTTGGATGTCATTGGTTCAAGTGGCCCTTTCTTTCTACAATGGTCACAATGAAAATTAGATCTCTCACCTTGGTTGTGTTTACCCCCTCTACTTCTGAAATTATTTCTTCCACATTCTCTTTTACTACCTTCTCCTTTAAAAGAATCATATGATTGATTATTCCCTTTTTGAGAAAGGAATGTGTTCTCATTAGTGGACTGAGTTGACTTCTTTCCAAATGATTTCTCACATTCTGCATCTTTCACCACCAAAGTGTCAAATGTGATGACTTTCATTTGACCACTAGCTTGTAAGGATTCAAGGTAGTGAGAATAAGTAGGGTAGAGGGTCTTCTTGAAGACTATGAAAGGAAGGCCTATCTTCACTCTAGTGGCATCAATGTCATGCATTATGGATTTTATCTCATAAGATAAAGCCATGGGATCATCATTGTTCAACTTTAGGTTGAAGAGTTTCATCAATAATTGTATGAGTTCCAGTTTTGAGTGAGAGTCATACAAAACCTTCAATTTCTTCAAAGCACTATAGGAGTCATTAATGAAAACAATATGGAAGCTCACCTCTTCACTTACCGTCGTAGAAATCACAACATATTATTTCTTGTCTTTGTCCTTCTATATGGCATGCTCCTTATTTTATGTATGTACAGTTGGTATACTTCTCTTTCGTTGTGCTTTTGATTCAACTTCTCCTTCACAAATAACTTCTACTTCACAAATTCCATCCCACAAGTCATTAAATATGAGAGTCTGTTTGATCTTTTTTTACTATCCTGAGTAATTTTCTTTGTTTGTAACGACCCTAAATTGATAAATGATTAAGATTATTAAGTAAGAGTTAATTAAAGAATAATTGAGGATTAACTAAGTAATAATAATCTGACTGAAGATCACATTTAATGACCTGTGACATAAATTTAAGAGATCAAAAAG
>ML801092.1:21723-33978 GCA_009831015.1 Picea engelmannii
CCCTTAATAAAGCTATAGAAAAAACACAGAATGTCGTAGCCAAAGTTGGGGTTGTTCCCACATTTTACATGGTTTCATATTTAATGGGTGTAATATGTGCTACAAATGTTTTTCCTGGATTTAACTGGAGTAGGCACATGTCAGAACCTCTTGCGCATGTGTATTGTTAGATGATATGTGAAAGCAAATACAAGAAAAATTATGCTAGATTGTGTGATTTCTTCCTTCCACCTCTATAAGAATTTATGGGCTAACTACTCCCCATCTTCTACCTAAATAGATCCCAAATGGGCCTATCTTTGGAGGGAATGCCTATCTAACTATTTTGCAAGTGTTTAATGCATTAATGGTCAAGGATGCAAGAAAAAGGGCTTTCATACCATACAATATATATGGGGCGTCATTATGGATTGCTGAACTCTAAGAAAGTAAGATAAGAAGCTAATGCTATGCTTGAGTATAGATTCCCACATGGTTAGTTTAGAAGGCATGACCCTTTTGGTTTGGTCACAAAACACAATGAGATGGTCTCCATTACCCAACCATACACACATGAGCAAGGGACAATGRAATTCCTTATGAAAGTGCTATGGACTAGGATGAAGTACACCTTAGACTAAAATCTAAGGATTTTTCTTCTTTCTATAGTATGTCATCCAATGATCAAATGGAAAGAATCAAACRATAATTAGAAAAAATTGAAAGAATRATCAAACAAGAGGAGGAAGGGAAGAATAAAGCCGAGGAAGATAGGTTGAGGGACGAAGTAAGAAAGATGAACAAGAAGAATTAAGGAGAAAATAAGAAGAACTTCGAAGGAATACTAAAGAAGATGAAAAGAGGAAGAGAGAGGAGGAACACAAATTGATAGCTGAAGCAACAAAAAAGATAAAATATAATTAGAATAGAAACAAGATGAAAAGAGGAAGAAAAAAAACAAAGGGATGAAACTGAAAGACGGGGAAAATAAATTGGAAGTAGCTGAAAAAAAAGGTTGGAGGAAGCATCAATGAAGAAAACAAAACAAGAAAAACTCCAACAAGAGGAAACATATCTAAAGAAAGACTAGGAAAATCTTGCTAATAACGAAGGAAATACATATGAACAACAACCATCTAGTCAAATTGAACAACAACCAACCCAACAAATTCAACAGAAGGGTGCACCTCTTTCTAGTAGCTTCATTGATTTGACAATGGAAGATGTAATAATTCCAAAGTCATGTGCAGATGAAGGTAAAGAAGTGGCTATGGAGCAAGTTATTACCTCTGTAGTATGGAGAACACCTTATCATTGGGTGATTGGCATATTCTTGATCCACTTGAAGAGGTAGTTGATCTTAAGTTGATTGCATATAATAGAAGGAAACAAACTATTGTGAAACAGACTCAGAAGAGGAAAAAGATTGTACTAGATACTATGATTTTGTGCACCATTGAAGAGTAGGTTATCAATACTAAATGAGTGAGGTTGAGTGATCCTCTAGCTGCTGGGTTAATCATTTCACATGCAACAATAGATAAGGATAGGTTAGAGACAACATAGATTCAAAATTTGGAAAAGAAAATATCCTTGTTAGAACATCATGTGAAGTAACTATAAGTCATCATAGGGATTGGTAGCAAATTTTGTGGAAGAAGTGCTTGAAGAAGATAAAATTGATATCTAGATCAAGAGAGTTTTCCTTTCCAAAGTATTCAAATTGCAGGAGCTAAGCATGCAACTATCCATCTTGTGCATGGAAAATCTGATATGGAAGAACAAGGGAAAGTTCAAAATCAATTGAAATTTATTAAGTAAATTTAGAAAAGCATAGATAATGAAGAGCATTACATCTGAATGCTAAATGAATTCTAGATATGAGCAAGACACAAACTACTGGGGTAGAATAACTTACGAATCTCAGAAGAAAATTGAGAAGCAATGGTTAGCCTACATTAAAATATGAGAGTTCATTGAAGATATGCCTTCACAATGCAAACTATTGACTTTTTGTCCTACAAAAGGATTTCTTTCAGCATATCAAGTTTTAAATAAGTTTGAGGAAGAAATACAAAAGCATCAACAAGAAATCAGAAATATATCAACTTTAGGGAGAGGACACCTTTATAATTATTGAACAAGTGAAGTTTGGAATCAACTCATCTAAAGTGCACTTTTACAAAAACAGAGAAGTATGTCAAAAGGTTCACTAGATAACTTCCTATTTTAAGGGCACCCAAAAGCCAACACATTTTCCCTCCTATTAGCTTATGTAATGACCCTTTTTGTTAAGTGGGAGAAATATGATCAGGAGGTAGTTAAAGACTTAACCCCAAAGTTCACCTAAGGCTTAAGTCACAAAAATGGTTTTCATAGCTGATTTTATAATGGATAGATAGTATAATGAAATGATATGTATGGGTTTTTTTTGGCTCTAGGGGTACAATGGATAAAGATCGTGTTTGAATTATTTGTATTAGCATCATCAATTCGTAAGCCATTCTCCAGCTAGAGACATTTTTGCAAAAGGAGACCTGTGGTGTAATTCGACTTGTGGATTATTCTGCTGTTTAATTGATTATTCATGATGTCTAGTAAGAATTTCTTATTATGTTCTCAATTTATCTTGCAATACTAAAATTATTTCAAGTTAATTCCTTTTAGCAAATATTTGATGTATTTCCCCGTTTAGGTTTAATTTTTCTTTTGTGTTAATATTCTGTTTTGAAAAGTTTGTTGATTGTTTCATAATTTCCTGTAGAAATAGTTTTGTAGAATTTAAAAATTAAATGGTGATCTTTTGCTGTTCCTTTTAATAGATCTATCGTTTCTATATTAGTCATACTTTCTTTTCTTGAAAAGTCTAACTGTTAAAACAAACTTTCTTGTAGAATTAATTCTTGGATAAAAGGAATTACAATAAACTTTTAATTTTCTTTTCTGAGAGTTAGCTCCTAGAAACATTTTCTTATTTATCTTTACTTTAATACTAGTTTCACTTTTTCTTATTTACTAATGACAACAAAATCTAAAAAACATAAATATAAAAGAAAAAATCAAACCTACACTAAAGATCATTGAAAGGTTGTTTGGGCCATAAATCTGGAGGATTATTCCATTTTCAACTAGGAAGAGTCTAATTGGGCCTCTTCTTTCAGTTTAATCCCCACTGTTAAGTATTGGGAATCCATCCTCAATAGGTTACAAATGAAGCTTCCAAGGACAAGAAAAGAAAGAGGGAGGATGAACAAGAAATGTGAGAGGCTGAAAAGAAAAAAACAAGAGCACATAAATCAACAAGAGAAATTAAAGGGGAAGTTGGAAATGTCACATTTGAATTTAGCATACCCTAGCAGGTCGACGGATCTTCCCCTTTTGTCTGTCTCCCCTTCTCCCTCCAAATTTTCCCAAATTATTTCCCTCGTCATACCAAGTGGGGTGCCCAACACACCTAGTGTTGGTACTTCTCATACCACTAGCCAACAACACTCATGGATGGACCGATCCCTTGACTAGTGTGACCCTCTAGAGATAATGAGGGAAAAAAAGAGGAGTAAAACAAACAAGGACACATGGGCTTCCTTATCTTCTTTGGAGGTTATTTCTCAACCATGCTCCTCCCTATGTATTTTGACAAGTCAAGCCAATATAACATGACTACCCCAGAGCCCCAAATCATTGTCAGAGGTGCGAGATGTATCCGTGTAAACTGGCCTCTTAGTGGGTTCTTTTGGCTCTATTTCCATAGATGTGTTCTCTTCCTTGGCTTTTATTATTATTATTATTATTATTATTATTATTATGGCTTGTTTCTCTTAGGTGCCATATAGATAAACCCGTGCATAACCCATTATAAAAAAAGAACACATTACTAAAACTAGAATAAAGCTAGATGTTCTGGAATGGGTATATTATTTGAATGTATTATGGTTTCAAATCTCCATGTATCAAGTCATCATTGGGGCTCCAAAATCTAACCTATGCATACAAGAATAATCAAAATTTGAATAGAAGCATACCCAATTTCAATCACATCCTTTGTTAATGGTTTAATAGATTCCATGCTTTAAATGATCAAATGTGCTTTCAAAGTTGGAAGCCTTGTATAAGTTAGGATTCAAACTAAGGAAAGCATGGAAAGACACATCCCAAAGGTTCAAACATTGGTCAACAAGGAGGCTCATTTGCAAGGACTACCACCGTATGCATCTTGTAAGCTTATATGATTTGAATTGAATAAAAAAGGGCTTAACAAAGAGGGGTATCAATTTGAAGACCAATAATTGAGGGAAGAAAAACTCTTTTCGTTCCAGGAATTGTTATTGAGATTAGCCTTCACCTAGCTACTCTCTAACAAGGCATACTATTTTGAATTTGAAAGATGAGTGAAACATATGCAAAAATAATGCATATGGTAGAGATGTTTAGAATGCACACCTAGTAGATATGGTGACAAATTCAACTCGCTGTGCAGAGGGTGTATGATATCCAAAACATTAGATAAGAATTAACAAGTCCTATCCATGGCACTGGCTTTGGTTTTGATATTCATTTCACAACAATTTGAAAGTTGGTAGGGATACATTCAAATGTTACATGATTTAAAGACCATGGGTGTTGACCTTAAATTCAATTCGAATGTGAGGATATATATTCGAAGTCTAGTAAAAGATTCACCATATTTAAATGGCCATGGGTGCATTAATTATGGATTGATTAAAATTATTGTGCAAGTCTTTCATCATTAAATATCGATGTTTGAATTTGGAGGGGAATCCAACATGCCATCGAGAAGGTTTTAAAGATGCCACATTCGAACTTCTGAGACCCCTTGATGAACCATTAGGGGCCTTTGGAAGATACCCACAACAAAATTTTGAAGTGGCTTGATGAACCATCGATCCATTTCAAAGATGTTACTTTTGAACTCTAGGAACGTGTCGATGAACCATCAAGAGTCTCCCAAATAAGATATTTAGGATCAAATTGATGGGCCATCAAGATGATCCAAAGGATGTGACATTTGAATGTGGAAAATATCTCGATGAAGCATTGGGGGTTCTAGAAAGATACTTCAAATGATTTGGAAAATATCTTGATGAACCATTAGATAGTTTTGAAAGATGATCACATTCAAAAGTTTAGATCCTCTTGATAAACTATTGGGAGGGTTTGAATGATGTTAAAATGATAACTTTCAAATCATCTTGATGAATTATTAGGATACCTTTGAAGAAAACATCTTTTGGATCAATACATGTCAAGATAATCCAAAAGGTACAACTTTCAAATGTTGGAAACCTTCTTGATGAACCATCAACATGCTTCATAAAAAGGGACATTTGAATGGTTTTGGAAACGATTTGATACACCATTGGAGTCCTTTGAAAGGAGATCCTTTGTTACCTTTTGATGAGTTAGTAGCTTCGAAAAGATGCAACAATGCTTCTTTCAAAGCCCCCTCATGAATTATTGGGGAACATAAAAAGATGACATTTCAAATTTTAGATCTCTTTGATTAACCATTGGGGAAGTTTGAAAGATAGAAACATTCAAAACCTTACATCTCAATGTACCACCAAGATAGTTCAAAAGAAGTTGAAATAATAACTTTTGAAACATCATGATGAACCATTTGAAGAATTTCAAAGATGTTATAATGCTTCTTTTACAACTCCCTAATGACCCATGAGAGATCATCAAAAGACTAGGTGTTTGAATTCTTGAACTCTCTCGATGAACTATTCGGTGGCTTCACAAGATGTTTAAATGCCATCTTTGGAAGGAGCCCGATAAACCATCAGACTCAAAACATGTGATTTTCTAAAGATTAAAGCGTCCCAATGAACTATTGGAAACAATAAAAAATATACAAGCCCTCAATATTTTGAGAAGGCTTAATGAACCATCATAATACTTTCAAGAGCGTAATAAAAACTACAATGAGAATGTTCAACCAAATTCAAATAAATACTTTTGAAAGCCATGAACCTTTAACATTGAAGAAGTCTCTAGAACATGATAAATAAAGGAACATGATTTTTCAAATGAGAAAGCCAAAAGGATTTAAAAGCTAGGTTAAAAAAGGATTAATCTTTTAGAGAGATCAGTTAAGTCATTATCCATCATCTTTATAAGACCTTACAAGATTCAAACATAAACAATATCCCATGAAATAAAAGGAAAAGTTTAAAATAGAAGGGGATCCCTGAGTCCATGGACTTGGGGCTAATTGAGGCTTCAACATGTTCATGATTGATTTGATTTATCATAATATGGTAAAACCAAACCATTGTTTGCATAGGACATATCACCAACATAGTTGTCCCTTTTGTTAGATCTAGATGATAAGTAAAAACATGAAGATATATTTGTAGGATAAAACAATTGTTACCGTTAACGACCTCTACCTAAACACACAAAATTTCTTCTTTGATCACATCTATGGCTGTGATCATGCCAATAGAGATAAATGTGTCTCCATCCACTTGATAAAAAAAAAATCAGTGTGGAAGTTGGTTGGTTTGTCTAACTCAACAAACCATTCAGATTTGAATTCTCCAATATTGTGTTCTATTATTACTTGAAGAAAAAAAATTTCCTTGAATTTATTGAGAGTGATAAGGCTTGACATTTTTAACTCACAGTTAAGAAAACATAATTTTTGTTCTTTGAAATGGAGTAAATTGGTATAAAAAATTATTCGAGATAACCATTAAATCTCAAAATAACTTCATTGAAAAAATACAATATGCAACTAAAACATTATATGAGGTAGTGGCAACGAACCCTCCCAATTTATTCCAATTTATGAAGTAGAGTTGTAAAGAAATGTCTTACATAATTTTATGGAGAAGATTATGACAATCCTTCCATACTCCGCCTCTATATGTGGAAAATTAAGTAAACTAGAACTTTATATGGTGAAAATCAATTTTATGAGTGCAAGAGAAGGATTACCGAAATTTCTATTGGGAAGGGTTGACTGACGCTTGTTCTTTAATCTCCTCAACTAAAATCAAGTGAAAAACTAGTCAAGAAGGATTAACTAAAACATTATATGGGGAATGGTTGACCATCCCTTCCCAATTCTTGACCTCCATGAAAATCACTTCTATGAGTAGGGAAGAAAGGATCAACTAAATATTTATATGGGGAAAGGTAAATTCTCCTTTTTATGTTCTTTTTCTCCATGAAAATAAATTCTACGAGTAAGGGATAAAATTTTAGCTCAACATTTTTATGGGGAAGGGTTGATTGACCTTCCATAGTCTTCCACTTAATGAAAATCAAATCTATGATTAGACCATAAGGCTTAAATAAAATTTCTATGGGTGAGGGTCGATTGACCCTTCTACATTCTATCCCTAAGAAAAATTAAATTGCATGAGTACCCTAGAATAAAGGTTGATTAATCTTTCCCATGTATCTCTCCAACAAGAATATTAATATAGTAGAATTGTCAATTGACCCTTCCCTAGTCTTAGCTAAGAAGTTCTATCGGGAAGGGTCAACCAACCCTTCTTCAATATTCCCCTCAATGAAAATGTATAGATGAGTAGTATACGAGGATTATAATATTATTCTGTAGGGATTAGCTAAACAATTGTATGGGGAAGGTTTGTCATACCCTTCATTATTTCCCTCAATGAAAATGAATTGGATGAGTAGTATAGGAGGCTTAACTAAATATATAAATGTGAAAGTTTTGTTTGACCCTTCCATAGCCTTCCACTCAACAAAAAATAAATCTATAATTAGGATATAAGACTTGAATAAAATTTTCTATGGGAGAGGGTTGATCGACCCTTGTACACTCCTCCCCTAAATAAAGTTCAAATGTACGAGTAGCTTGGAATAAATGTTGATCAACCCTTCCCAAGATTTCTCGTAATGAGAATATTGATCTGAAAGAAATATTGACCAACCCTACCATGAGCTTCCCCTCAACAAGAATATTAGTTTAGAAGAAAGGTCAACTAACCCTTCCTTGGGATTCCCCTCAACAAGGATATTTATCTTGAATAAAGGTCGATTGACCCTTCCCCAAGCTTCCCATCAACAAGAATATTAATCTAGAAGAAAGGTTGGTAGACCCTTCCCTGAAGTTCCCCTCAACAAGAATATTATTTTAGAAGAAAAGTTAATCGACCCTTCCCCAAGCTTCCCATTAACAAGAATATTAATCTAGAAGAAAGGTTAACATATCCTTCCCCTTTCTTAGCTAAACAATGCTACGAGGAATACCTAAAAACATTGTATATATTGTATGGTGAATGGTGAAATTCAATATAATGAATATAAGAAAGGTTTTCCCCGGTTGAGGGTTTCCGGTATAAATCTCTGTGTACTATGTGTATGAGCCATTGATTAAATTCTATTTTGCTTAAGAATCTATATGCATTGCTTTACTTCACAGGTTTAAAACTTTCATGTGGTATCAGAGCTCGTTTTTGGCTTAAGAGGGACGCCTTTGTTGCTGAGGGTTTGGCTCGGTCTTGATAGATCAAGTTTATCTTGGGTCCGTGATAAACTTGGGTTTAGTGGGAGATTTTGCAGTGGTTATTTGAGTGTAGAAAGAGGAATGGAGAGCTCTTCTAGAATCGAGATAGAGAAGTTCAACAGTAAAAACTTTGAGCTACGGAAGCTGAATATGGAGGACCTTCTTGTAGACAAAGAACAATGGATCGTTCTGGATCTTGGTACACAACCTACTGGTACACAACCTATTGGCACAAAAACGATTGGTAAACAACCTACTAGTACACCACCTACTGGTATGTCGAAGGATGATTGGGAGAAGTTGGACAGAAAAACAAGGAGTACTAGTCGACTCTGCCTGACAGATTCAGTGTTGTTGAATGTCTCGGGAGAATCTACAGCCAAGGAACTATGGGATAAGTTATGGAATTTGTATCAATCAAAGTCCTTGGTAAACAAGTTGTTTCTTCGAAAGAAGCTGTATCATCTTAGGATGGAAGATGGAGATTTTGTGACAGAACATTTAAATGCCTTTAATACTCTAGTAAGTTAATTCGTATCTGTTAATATTACGATTGCAGAAGAAGATAAGTGTATTACTCTGTTATGCTCTTTGCCAGACTCTTGGGATAATCTAGTTGTAGCAATTGGTAGTACCACTCAATCTACATTGAAGTACGAGGATGTAGTTTCATCCTTGTTATCTAAAGAGATGAGGCGGAAAAGCATGGATGGTCATAACACAGATGCGTTATTTGTAAGAGGTCATACCCAAGACATGAATCCTGGTAAGTCTTCGGGGGGAAGATCTAAATCGACAGGTAGATATAAGTCTCTAGGAAAATATTTGAGGAAATGTTGGAAGTGTGGTAAAACAGGGCATTATAAGAAATATTGCAAGTCTAAGAAGGTTGATAAACCAAAGGGATCTGATAGTACCTCTTCCACAGAGGCGAAAACCTCCACTGAAGAAGGAGGTGATGTTTACTTGGCATCTATAGGTACACATGTAGACCATGATGTATGGTTGATCGACTCAGGTGCGTCATATCATATGAATCCTCACAGGGAGTGGTTCTGTGAATATGAAAAATATGATGGTGGTGATGTATTCCTAGGAGATGACTTGATCCAGATTCGGATCCAGGAGTCTGACAGGACTAAAAAAGGCTAAAAAATGAAAGTGCTTAGAATTCGACGAAACCAACGCCATTGCGTCTGACTCGCTCTCTCGATTCCGACCATATATTTACTTTCTCAAACGGACGTTGTATGCGAGAGTTATCGTACTCTGACCATTTTCCCAAACAGGCAAAAAGTCAACAGGTCCAGTCAAATGATGACATTAGCAGTGCTGACATGGCAGAGACAAGTGGCGACAAGTGGCAGTCCAACAGAAGGAGTCGGTCAGTGACAAGGATCCACCCAACAGTTGACAGGTGGCACTTTATTGACAAATTGTTTGATGCCATGTGGCCCAGTCATGGGCTGCCGCGTGGCACCATGGGATTGGTCAATGGGTTCATATGGAAAAATGTTATGGAGCTCATGGGATTTGAACCCATGACCTCTTGGCAGGTGCCCAAGACTTGGCCAAAGTCCTTTTTACCAATGGGCCCTTGATGGTGCTTATTAAATATAACCCACTTTAATTTTATTAAAGTGTATTGTAAAGGTGTATGGGTGCACAAGGGGATAAGCCCCAACCCAAGGATCTTGGGGATATCCCATAAAATCAGGGGGGCGCACATGAGAAGGGGCTTAGCCCACTTAAGGCGTCCTATTTTGAGCCCTGATCCCATGCAGAGCGCCATAAGACCAGGGGCGCGCACCCAGTTAGGGGGCTTAGCCCTATATTTGCACAAAGGTGGGTTTTTCACCATATATTAGTGATTTTTTTATGATTTTTTAAGCAGATTTAATGGATTTTGCCCATTTTTGGGAGATATTGGGCTCTTTTTGAGGCCAGATTTTGGGAGGAAGTTGGGGACGGATAACCAACTTTAGATCTATATAAACCAGGCCTGTTTGAGGCCATGGAGGACAATCAGAGTAGAGTTATGCTGAAGGGAAGCCAAGCCAAAGCCATTTTTATGCAGGGAAGCTGTTGAGGAACAGACGCTTGCGGGCCATTTCTGGGAGCTCCGGTCATCCGTTTTGCATGCCGTTTCTTCTGCTGGGTTCTAGAGATCTGGAAGAACATGACCAGATCAGTCTTGTAGCCTAATGACACTGCTGCGATGTACTTTTTGAGCTTTGAACATAAATAAAAAGCCTCCCCCACTGAGACAAAGGCCCGGAGACGTAGGCAATTTTGTGCCGAACTCCGTTATCACTTCTCTTGTTATGGTTTGCTGTTCTTATTGCTTCAGTTCATATCTGTATACTGTTTTATGTCTTCTATGTTCCTTCATTAAATTCTTCCTCTTTCATTCAACTTCATAAATGGTTAATTAACACATGAAATTAAAAACTCAACCACAATCATTAAAAGATCTTTTCGGATCAAGTGGTATCAGAGCTAGTTGACGTTTGGATTTGAGTTTTGCATGATAACCATGGAAAAGCTACAGTGTGGTGAAGGCAAGCTTGTTGCAGAGAATCCATTAATTGGATTGAGAAAGAGAGCTTCTCACAGAGAGAAGATGGCATCGAAAGAAGGGATTTCTCAGGATGAGAAAGAGTTTCGGAAAACTTTCTTTGCTATGTCGGAGATGATGAAAGTTTTGTACGAGGATTACTTGAAACGAAAGAGACCAGTTTTGGGTGAATCTTCAAAGGGAAAAAGTGAAGAGGAAGAGGATCATCCTCAGATTCCTCCTTCACCTCCATCATCACCTCCTTCTTCTCCTTCTTCTTCAAGTTCAAGTTCTAGATCTAATGCAAAGAAACATGTTCATAAACATAATAAGGAAATGCCATTATTAAAACTTGATGTTAAATTTGAGTTGCCCATATATGATGGTGAAGTAAATGTAGAGAAACTTGACAATTGGGTCAGGCAGATGGAGGTTTACTGCAGTGTGCAACAGATCAAGGATGAGGCCACACAAATCAAGTTGGCATCTTTGAGACTTGCAGGTACAACTCTCATATGGTGGAAAAGCAAGTTGCAAAACAGAACGCAACAAGTGGGTAATGTATTTCCAACATGGCAAAGCTTCATTTCTGCACTTAGGAAACAATTCTATCCTTTGGGTTATAAAGAAAAAACATTAATTGAATGACAATCTTTAAAACTAAGAAAAGGACAAACAGTGCAAGAGTACACAGATGGCTTTCGAAAAATGGCATTGATGTTAGATATCCCTTTACAAACACAAGAAACTCTTATGAAGTATATAGGAGGTTTACCTGCACATATTAGAAACACTGTATTCATGTTTGGACCCACTAACCTTGATGAGGTTTCTGTTCAAGCTACGTATATTGAAGCATGAAAATAAGGTGTGTCAGGGGAATCATCGTCTTCAAGGAAAGAGGATGACGAGGAAGGAAGGGAAGCCCTCTTGCAAGCATTGCAAGAAAGAGGGACATGATGAGGACATATGTTGGCAGTTGCATCCAAAGAAGAGGCCAAAGTGGTTCAAGGAAAAGAAGGGAATGCAAACAGTGGCAGCAACAACAAGACCCACAGACTTGGGATCAAATTCAGGTGATGAATCAAAGATCTCATTGGTTGGTATGACAGGTAAAATTGGTGAAGACATTGATTGTAGAAGCAACTTGTTTCATATAAGGGTAATCATGCGACACACTAAGATAGACACATTAATCGACAGTGGATCTCAA
>ML801092.1:43634-72957 GCA_009831015.1 Picea engelmannii
AGAAGGGACATCAGGTGAGTGTCACTAAACAGTGCTTAGTTGACATTAAAATAGGAGGATATAATGACAAGATTTTATGTGATGTCATTCCTATGGATGTTTGCCATTTACTGCTGGGAAGACCATGGCAGTATGATAGAAACGTGATCCATGATGAGAAAATGAATACGTATACCCTGGAGAAGAATGGGAGGACACATATGTTACTTCCAATAAAGGATAAGGAGGTAAAGTCGGAAGTGAACAACCGGGTACTTCTCATGAGTGGGAAGGAGCTTCTTACAGAAGTTAAGAAGAAAGAAGATCCACAATTCTTTGTGGTCAGAAAACCCAAAATCCTTTTGACCAGCACAAGAGTGGATGATTTGCCGAAATAAATTCAAGAACTACTTGAAGAGTTCGTTGATATTGTGGTAGACGAACTGCCTCATTCGTTGCCGCCAATGAGGAGCATAAGTCACCACATAGACCTTGTACTGGGAGCTAGTTTGCCAAATAAGGCTGCGTACAGGTTGACGCCTCAGGAGAACGCGGAGGTTAAGAAGCAGGTCCAGGAGTTATTGGACAAGGGATTGGTCAGGTTAAGTTTGAGTCCGTGTGTCGTTCCAACGGTACTCAGCCCAAAGAAAGATGGAGGCTGGAGAATGTGCACTGATTCCAGAGCCATTAACAAGATCACCATCAGGTATAGGTTCCCATTGCCAAGAATGGATGACTTGATGGACTGTTTAAGTGGAGCCAATTTTTTTTCAAAGGTCGATTTGAAAAGCGGATAGCACCAGATTCGCATGAGGGAAGGCGATGAGTGGAAGACAACCTTCAAGACCAACGAAGGGTTGTACGAATGGCTAGTCATGCCGTTTGGCTTGACGAATGCGCCAAGCACATTCATGAGGTTAATGAACGAAGTGCTGAAAGAATTCATAGGTAAGTTTGTCATTGTTTATCTAGATGACATATTGATTTTCAGCAAAACTAAGGCAGAACATCTGAAGCATTTAGTTGCAGTAATGAAGAAGCTACAGCATGAGAAGCTGTTGATCAATATGAGTAAATCTTCACTTATGAAGACATAACTCATTTACTTGGGATTTTTCATATCGGCAAATGAATTGAAGATGGATCCAAATAAAGTGGATGTAATAAAGAATTGGCCATCACCAAGAAATGTTTTCGAGGTGAGAAGTTTTCATGGAATGGCAAGTTTCTACAGGAAATTCATCCGAAATTTTAGCGGAATCAACGCAGCGACGATGATGGACACAGTCAGGTAAAGACATAAATCTTTTCATTGGACTGAAGAGGCTGAGAAAAGCTTCAATCTGTTGAAGCGTAAGATCACAGAGCAACCGGTGTTGGTGTTGCCGGATTTCCGAAAGACGTTCCAGGTGAAATGTGATGCGAGTGGCTTTGCCATAGGAGCGGTCTTGAGTTAGGATGACAGACCAATTGCTTATTTCAGAGAGAAGCTGAATGAGGCAAAGGAAAAATACTCCACATATGATAAAGAATTTTACGCCATCATACAGGCATTGAAAAAATGGAGACACTATTTGATTCCAAGAGAATTCATTTTATATAGTGATAATCATGCATTGCAGTATGTAACTCAGCAGGATAAATTAAATCAGAGGCATGTTAAATGGGTAGAATACATGCAGAATTTTACATTTGTTATCAAACATATATCAGGTACTGCTAACAAAGTGGCTGATGCTTTGAGCAGGAAATGTTTGCTGTTGCAGGAGTTCAAAGTCAAGACTTTAGGCTTTGATGATCTCAGGGAGATGTACGCAGGTGATGCAGATTTTGCAGAGGCGTATGGAGCAGCTGAGAACCCAGTTCTCAGAGACAGAAGTCAGTGGATAGATTACATGATCCAAGATGGATTCCTGTTCAGAGGAAATCAATTATGTATTCCAAATTGCTCCATGAGAGAGAACTTGTTGAAAGAAAAGCACAACGGAGGCTTAGCAGGACACTTTGGCCATGACAAAACATTCGCGAAGCTGAGCGAAGCGTACTTTTGGCCATGGATGCGGTCAGAAGTTAAAAGGTTTGTTGACAGATGTAGAATTTGCCAGCATTCAAAGGGCAGGAAGCAGAATGCAGGATTCTATCAACCGTTACCCATACCCGAGAGGCCGTGGGATGAAATCATCATGGATTTCGTACTAGGATTGCCGAGGACGCAAAGAGCACATGATTCCATATTTGTGGTAGTTGACAGGTTTTCAAAGATGGCACATTTTATTCCGTGCCAGAAGACCAGCGATGCGACTCACATCGCAAATTTATTTTTCAAGGAGGTTGTTAGACTTCATGGACTGCCGAAAAGCATAGTTTCGGACAGGGATACCAAATTCATTGGACATTTCTGGAGGACACTCTGGAAGAAGATGGGAAGTAACTTAATGTTCAGTTCTACCTATCATCCATAGACATATGGGCAGACATAAGTGGTCAATAGAAGTCTAGGAGACTTGCTGAGGAGCTTAGTGACGGAGCACCACAGCAGCTGGGATAACGTATTGCCACAGGCAGAATTCGCCTACAATGATTCGATGAATCGAAGCACAGGGAAAATTCCGTTTGAGATAGTATACGGGAGACAACCGAAAGGTGTTTCAGAGCTGAGGGATTCGGAACAAATAATGACTCAGAGTGCAAGCGCTGAAGAATTCGCTGAGGTGATGAGGGAACTTCACAGCAGGGTGAAGCAGCGACTGACATAATCGAACCAGGAGTACAAGCGCAGAGCGGATCAACGTCGGAGACAACTTCAATTTGAGGTTGGCGATCTGGTTCTGGCACATCTGAGGAAGGAAAGGTTCCCAAGGGGAACATACAACAAGCTGAAAATGAAGAAAATTGGACCATGCAGAGTCCTAAGGAAATTGGGAAAAAATGCTTATGAGATTGAATTGCCGAATGAGATCAGAATATCTCCGACATTCAATGTCTCAGACTTATATCCCTATAAGGTTGAGGAAGCAGGAGCTGAGAGTGATGAACAACCAGAAATCCAGTGGCAGAAGCAGATGCCGATTGCAGAAAAGCCACAGATGGAGCGTATACTTGATCAAAGGGTGAGCAAAAAGACCAGGTGAAAGCAGTATTTTGAGTATCTGGTCAAATGGAAAAACCATCCAGTGGAAGATGCCAGCTGGGAGACAGAAGCAGTGATTCAAAAGCATGGACAGACCGTGCAGGAGCTCATGGACAGGAGCCCATGAAATCTTTCAAGCAGGGGAGTATGATGCAGGAGCATCGCAACTACCAAAGCAAGCGTGGAGCCAACACATGTGTTTTTAAACACATGACATATAAGCTTGATAACTCTTTTTTGAATTTTCATAAAAGATGAATCGCCATATCCTTCAATGAAACATTTATGAAGGAGCGCCTGTTGTATTGTATCAGACCTCGAGCCTTACGCTCTTGTCTGAAGTAGATAGGAGGCATTTAATCTAGTTAATGCTGGTAGATAGGATTTAAGTCTAGATTTGACAGTTTAGAGTTCGTGAGGGAAAACGGATATAGACACCCTCCTTTGTACATTGTAACATTATCAAGCATTCAGGAGAAGAGAAGAGCAAGCAGAGAAAATTTTGAAGAACACCCATGTACAGGCATTTTGAATTAATAAGAAGAGAGTTCTGATTCAAACTCATGTCTGGTGTTGTTTCTCTGTGTATATTGTTCATGTGCTTATGAATGTTTGCTTCTTGATATGCATTTGCTTTGTATATGCTGTGCATGTGATTTCATGTTTGAAACTGAAGTCAACAGGAGAGATGGAATGAGTTTCAATTGTTTCTCTATTTGAGCCAGGAGATTCCTGCAAGGTGTGTAGTTGAATTCATCCGCAAGGAGTGCGTCGATGAAGGCTCAGTAGTTTAACTTTTGTTCTCATTCGCCCAGAAGTTGATTTGGGTTGTTGAAGCCGTGCAAGGGAGGCGTAGGTTGAAGAAGAAGTCTCAGTTGTCAATCTGAGTCGAGGAGATTGAAGACTACTGCTGCAAGAAGTGCGCAGAGTTGGAAGGATTCAACACTCGAGAAGTTGTTGAACGTCGAGCGCGAGGAGTGCGCGCAAAGTCCCTCTGAAGGAGTCAGAGTAGAAAAGCTCAGGAGGTATAGCACCTTCGCGGTATCATTGAAAGGGGAGCACAGGAGGTTTGATCGAAGAAGGGTCAAGCAGGGTTTTCAGGCGCAGGCTTGGAGAGCAAGTCTTGAGAAGAAACACTTAGTCATTTCAGAGAAATCTCACGGAGGAGAATTGACGGTCAGGACTTGCAGACGAAAGCCGCGAAGTCCTGTCGACCGTTAGATCTCAAGAGAGTTGCGCCAGGTTTAAGCCTGAAGGAGCAGAGGAAGATCCCGGAGATTCGGAGTACGGGATATCGGGGTTTTGGTGGTCGTGAACTCTTGTGGAAAGGAATCGTGACCCACGAAATCCCGAGAGGATCAGGGTCGTTGATCACAGCAGGGATACGTGGCGCGAGATCCCGGGGAGTCAGGGTTCGGCATTTCGGGGTTCTCGCATACAACGGAATTGCAGCAGGAGAAACCGCGATTTTGTGAAACGCGACGGTCCCACAGTCACACCATTTTGGTGGAGGACAGGTGTCGGGAGGTCAGCCCTTGTAGGGAGACGACGACAGGTGGCATCGGCATATCGTGAGCTCGGAGGTTCGCGAGTTGGAGCCGTGAAGATTTGCTTCAAGGTTTGCGAGGTCGCGATAGGTGATATCTCGACAACCATCAGTTAGCGTGTGGGGCCGCAAGGGCGCAATAAAGGAGGACATGTGTCATCGGGGATCGGAGGATCGGAGATCCCACGAGCGTAAGTTCTACGCATTGCTACTTCGCGAATTCCGAAATTCCGAATGGGAAGAGGACCGTGGTCTCGTGGCTAGCGGTCCCATGTGAAAGGGTAGCTGGAGGGGGCCAAGGGTCACAAAAGTACCATCGGAGATCGAGAATCGGGGATTCGCACGAGCAGTGACTCACGACAGCGTGAGTACCGATTTCCCGACGTGGTAATTCCCGAAAAGAAGCTGGGAAGCCGTGGGAAAATAGTCATCGGGGTTCGGGGATTTACAAGACCTGATTCCGTGAGTTCAAAACTCGCGATCACACGAGGTCCGATTTCCCGATAAGGCAGCAGGGAGGTCGTAAAGAGCGTCCTGTGGGTGCAGAAAACTCCCGAAAGGGGTTTTGAAGAGTAATTTCAATTCTTCGGGCCTAGGGAAGTGAAGGTCCTGGTGAGAGCAGGCGTGCCTGGTTGGCGCGTTCGCGTCAGAGTGGTATCGTTTGCATCACAACTCCTTGTATGCAGAATAAGATCAAAGAAAACTTCATTGTGTGTAACAAAATTTTAACTTGTAACAGATACTTACAATCACCATCTTCTTTGATTTGAAACTTTAGAAGGCTGAAAACTTCTGAGAAGAATGGCTCCATATAAATAGCTATCGGATCATAGAAGAAATAAGTAGATTGATAACCAAACATGGTTACCTTTGCTTGCTTCTCGATGTGTACTTCAACTTCTGATGTATGGCTGCCATAATCTGGTTTCGTCTGTTCATGACTAATGGGCATAATGTTTTCATAAATCTGTTGATTAGCTTCTGTCACCATAAATATGGCAGGCTGTTGATAACCTTCCCTAATTTTGTTATGTTTATTAGGTTCATCAACAACAATATGTTGAAGAAACACTTGTTCTATATACTCATCATAAACACGAGCTTTTCCATTCAAATCTAAAACTGCAGGGGCATCAAGAACAAGATCAAGTGCATCTACAACTATGCAATCATCTTTCTTATCATCAATGGTATCTTGAAGGTCTTCCTTAATAAAATGATTTCCATCCTTGCAAACATATGAAAACTCTAGTTCTTGTTGTATATGCTTCTCAAATACATCACAACAATTTTCAAAAAGACTTTCAGCTGAAATTTTTTCTTTATAAAATATATTGAAAGTATCATGAAAACTTGCCAATGAATTAATACATGAAGTCGGAAGCGATCTACACCAGTCGAGGGCTGCTCCCTTCAATGAGTATCTGAAAAGATTGATCTTGACATCCTCATGCACAATCTGACATCCATGAATAAACTCATGAAAATATAGCAGATGCTCAGCCGGAACCTCCCAATCTTCGCCTTTAAACGTAGGAAGGATACCTTCCCATTCAGCTCTGCTAAGAATTGGGTTTGGAAAACCAATGATATCTGAAAAATCACAAAAAACAAACCTTTGAGCCAGAATGGCTTCCATGCTTGGATCCAGTGGAGTCACCTATTGATCTTTAGACAGTGGAGTCGCCATGGTGAAAGATCTGCAGTCATGTATCTGTCCCTTTCCTGTTCACCATCAAGAAGCAGATATGATCGTTGTCATTCTCCCAGGGAAGATATCTTCGTTGCTTCGTCCCCAACAACGACGCCAAAAATGTTAGTCCCTAAAGTTGCACTCAACTGCTAAGGGCAAGCTAGGGCATCATTGATTTATTGCATTGGTTCTTATGGATAAATATGTATGGTGTTTTTTTGCAAAGGTTGGAGGTGTTGGCAGTAAATGAAGAAAGAGAATATTCAATCTCTGATTGCAAACAAGGGCTGATCCCACTTACTTAATCAATGTTAGTTAATTTAATAAAGTAGATAAAACCATAAGATGAAAGAAATATGCAAATGTCCAATCTGTTCACTCACATAGGAAGATTTCTGATCCTAAATGTCATTCAGAAACATACAACAAAGTACTTAAAAAACAAGTCTGGGAATGTGAAAGAAAACAATGAAATCTTCACTACCTTATCAATATAACAAGATAATATCAGTGCATTGCAGAGATAACATGTTTTACAGGTAAGAAAAAGAAGAAAAAGATTAGAGGAGAAAATCTCCTTATAAAAAAGGCTATAGCATTGAGTGCCAAATGAAAGTCCCTGCTTTACAATCATAAAGAGAATCCCAATCCAGCATCCCTGGTGTCTCTTTTTTCCTCTCGGGCCTTCTCCCCCTCTCTTGGTGTGATCCTGTTCATCTAATATATAGAAATTACATAAGTTACATACGTTTATTGTTAACCTGATTATCAGGGACAGATTATAACTAACTCTTAGAAGCCTTCAGGGCGAACTTCTACTTTATCCAATTATAGTCAATAGTTGCAACAGAAAACTCCAATTTCTAGGTACTCAAATCTATACTAGAATAAGGTCTTTAACAAACAAATTCCACTTGGCAAATTTGGTTGTCTTTTCCTCTGATCTTCGGTGGTTTTTTTGATTTCTATCTTGACTCAGCAAGTGAACAGGTCAAATAGATAGCTGGTCCAATAGTTGTCTTCCAAACAAAGCATACCCTGCAGATTGCTTTTAACATATTCCTTCCAATTAGATATTTTCTCAGGCATGACATGTGTTTTGAACAACTGGAGGCCTTTGATGCTTATCCCCTGGATCTGGAAACTGATGACCACATGTTTATCTGACTGTTGATTCTCTTCCTAAAAGAATGCTCGGTTATGTACTAAACTTGCTTTCTGTTTTACACCAGTTGCATTTTGCATTCTTCCTCCAGCTGCAGTGGAACCAACCAGTGTGTTCCCCTTTTCTTTAGAAATCTCCACAGCCTTTATTTGGATATCAATTGTAGGTGAGGATTGTGATCTAAAAGCAATCTCGGCTTGTTTTTGAACTGAGAGATATATATTCGATAAAGCACTATTCTATGTCTCGCCACCACTAATACTATCACAAGACGTCCATAATGTTTTAGAGAGATGCATGCATCTCGTTTCTAGTCAATACTCAATTTTTATCAGTAGTTTCTGGGGCTGGATGTTCCAGGTCTCCAATCAGGCTTAATGTCTTACCCATTCACAATTTTAAACGTAAAAAGTACAAGTAACAACTGCACTTCCGGATTTCTTCAACAATCTGGTGCTTAGAACCTTCTTTTAATACATGGCATGAAAACTTGTCATAGCAATTCCCTGCAAAGTTCGCGATCTGGTATTATTGCTTATCAATTTGTTTCCATAAGAACCGTGATATTGCTGCGATTTCCTGAGCACGTCATCTGGCAAGGTAGGATCTTTATGACATTTGTTAAACCCTCCCTTTAGCGTGCACTTTTACACTGACCGAATCTTCATTGCAACCTGCATAATTAGCACTGTCATCTGGCAATTGGCGAACAGGTCCAATGGTCTCGGGTTCTACGATCTGGTGGATATTTTATAAGCTCGAGTTTCCAGCTTCTTTGCCAATCACGCGGTTTTATTAACACTTCACATGGTTACATGCTTTTTGGCAAATAATTTCATCTATCTCTACATTGTCCTCGTGGCTTGGACTGATGCTTTTGCGCTGGCTTTGTCTTGGCTTATGTGTTGACTTGTGGCTAACCCTTGTTTTGTATGATTGCAGGTGTGTGGCTTCGAGGACTGGAGATTGGCTCCTGGCCAATATTTTTTTGCAAAAATAATCATTAAGAATGTAAAAGACAACCGAAACCATAATACTTGACCACATAAACCAAAATGGCATTATAATACCATTTTATTTTGCCAGAAAACTGCCTTTTAATCCACAGACAATAATCCTTACTTAATATCAGCTTTAGACACATTTGACTAGTACAAAGGCCAATTTATCTTGATGAAGTGGAATCAGGGCATAATAACATTGAAAAGGCGTATGAAACAAAGACTTCCACCCTTCTTATACCTCCCTCCAACGAGGCAAGTCAAAAGCTCAGTACTACTTCTGGCATATACGATACCGGTGCTCAGGAACAACACTTCCCAGTGCTACGGGAATAACCCCATTCCTGTAACAAGGAAAAATTGAAAATTTAGTATTTGGATACTAACAGACTGAAAAGAAACCCTCTCTTCAACATCTTAGAGTGTTTGGTTGTGATGCTTATGTACATGTTCCAAAGCAAAATAAGAGTAAGTTGGATAAAAAGGATGAAACGTGTATTTTTATTGGTTATAAAGATGGTGTGAAAGGTTATAAGATTTGGAACCTAGATACCAAGAAGACTGTTTACAGTCGAGATGCTGTTTTCAGAGAGGTAAAAGATGTTTCCAAACAAGAATTCCTACCAAGGAGAGAAGAACCTGAGAAAATAGAGCTTGAGTTGGATAATGAAAAATCTGAATCATCTGAAGAAGATGAAGCAGAAGAAGAAGAAGAACCTCATACCCCAGTATTGAGGAGATCAATGAGAGAAAGAAGGCAACCAAAAAGGTATAGTCCACCTGATTTCCGTTCCAATTTTGCTTTATCTATTATTGATGATGATCCCAGAATTGTCAGGGAAGCAGTGAATTCAGAGGATAGTAAAATATGGAAGAAGGCCATGGTTGAAGAAATGGATGCCTTGGATAAGAATGAGGCATGGGATATAGTTGAGTTGACAGCTGGAAGAAAATATGTTGGTAGCAAATGGTTGTTTAAGAAGAATTTTAATGCAGAAGGAAAAGTGGAGAAATACAAAGATCGGTTAGTAGCAAAAGGTTATTCCTAGGTAGAGGGAATTGACTTTGGTGAGATTTTTTTTATCCTGTTGCGAAGTTAACTTCTATTAGATTTCTTTTATCTATTGCTGTTGCTTTTGATCTTGAAGTGGAACAAATGGATGTGAAGACAACATTCCTACATGGGGATCTAGAAGAAGACATCTACATGAAGTAGCCAGAAGGCTTTGTAGTGAAGGGAAATAAAGAGCTGGTCTGTAAGCTAAAGAAGTCACTATATGGTCTGAAGCAATCACCTAGGATGTGGTACCAAAAGTTTGACACATACATCCTTGGATTGGGATTTGTGAGAAGTAGGGCTGATCACTGTGTATATTCGAAGTAGGTTGGTAATCACTTCATTTATGTAGTGTTGTATGTTGATGACATGTTGTTGGTAGGAAATAACATGGATGCTATCAAGGAGGTGAAATCACAACTATCCTCCAAATTTGACATGAAGGATCTCGGTGCTGCTAACTTCATTCTGGGAATGTAAACTAAAAGAGATCATGCAAACATAAAACTCTGGTTGAATAAGGGAGAATATGTTGCAACGATATTGTAGAGGTTTAATATGCATGGAAGTGAACCGATCAAGGTTCCTATTCCTGTAGGTGTAAATTTATCTATAGATCAGTGTCCCAAGACGTAGGAAGAAGAAGAGGACATGTCCCATGTTCCATATGCCAGTACAGTTGGTAGTTTGATGTATGCAATGGTCTGTACTAGACCGGACATTGCACATGCAGTGGGATTTTTGAGCAGGTATATGTCAAAACCAGGGAAGGATCATTGGACAACAGTAAAGAGGGTCTTCAGGTATTTGCATGGCACTACCAATTGTGGATTGTGCTACCAAGGAAGACCAGGATTGAATAGAGTGGTGGACATACATGGCTTTGTTGATGCAGACTGGGCTGGAGATCTGGATCGCATAAGATCTACAAGTGGGTATGTGTTTAACCTATTTGGAGGAGCAATCATTTGGATGAGCAAAAGACAGGCTGTAGTGGCACTCTCAACTACAAAAGCTGAATACATGGCAGCCACTCATGCAAGCAAGGAAGCAGTATGGTTACATAGATTGTGTTTAGGTATTGGGTTGGTACAACAAGCAGTGAGATTAGATTGTGACAGTCAGAGTGCAATCTTCCTGGCAAAGAACCCAACGTATCATTCGAAGACAAAGCGGATTGATGTTCAGTATCATTTTGTGAGAGACATGGTTGAGGAAAAGAAGGTGTTGCTAGAAAAGGATGACACTTTGAAGAATGTTGCAGATTCATTGACAAAGTCTGTGAGCATAGAAAAGTTCCCCTAGTGTAGAGTAACAATGGGCATTGTTGCACTAGATTGTTGACTATATAATCCTGTGGACCCCTAGATGCAAAGAAAACAATAAGTGGGAGAATGTTGGGTATGTGTTATATTCTTTGCATGTGTGTGTGTGGGCGCGTCAGATTCAACAACTGTGTCTAACGATCCCTCTAGTAGTTCCCTTTATGTCGTGTGCGTCGAGCGCTTCCTAGGGGGTTCCCAGGGGGGGGCAGGTATGGCCCCCCTTGGTTACGCACAACGTTCGACACCGGGTGATTTTTGCTCTTTTTAGTGGATTTGGCTATTTTTAGCGGTTTTCTAAATTAATCCTGGATTAATGGATTAGGGTTTTGGTATCTACAGAATACCTAAAAACATTGTATATATTGTATGGTGAAATTTGATATAATGAATATAAGAAAGGTTTTCCCTGGTTGAGGGTTTCCAGTGTAAATCTTTGTGTACTATGTGTATGAGCCATTGATTAAATTCTGTTTTTCTTAAGAATCTATATGCATTGATTTACTTCACAGGTTTACAAATTTTAGTGGTCAACCAACCTTTCTACACAGTTCCCCCAAACAAAAATCAATTGTAAGAGTAGCCTAAAAAATTCTATGGGGAATTATGGACCCTCCATTCTCCAAACTTCCCCTCAATGAGAATATTAATCTAGAAGAAAGGTTGACAAACCCTTCCCTAGGCTTCCCCTCAATGAGAATGCTAATCTAGGAGAAAGGTTGACTGGCCCTTTCCAGACTTTCCCTCAACGATTATATTAATCTAGAAGAAAGGTTGATTGACCCTTCCATAGGCTTAGCTAAATTTCTTTGGGGAAGGGTCGATGGACCCTTCTTGATTATTCCCCTCAATGAAAATGAATTGAAAAAGTATTCTAGGAGGCTTAGAATATTATTTTATTAGGATTCACTAAATACTTCTACGGGGAAGGGTCAACCAACCCTTCTATTGTCTTCCACTCAATGTAAATATAATTTACTATTAATCTAAAATGATTAAATAAAACTTTATGTGAGAGAGGGTCGACCAACCCTTCTACATCCCCCCCCCAAACAAATATCAATTTTACAAGTAGCCTATAAGAAAGGTTCACTAACCCTTCCCAAGCTTGCCCTCAATGAAAATGAAGGCTTAAATGAAACTTTCCATAGGAAACTATTGACCAATCCTACCACACTCTTCATGTCAATGAATAACAATTGTACGAGTAGGAACATGTGCTTCAATACATTTCCTATGGGAAGGGGTTGATTGACCCTTCTAGAGTCTTCCCCTAAAGGAAAATGAACTAAATAAGTATTCTAGAAGGCATAACTCAATATCTCTACGACGGAGGGTCGATTGACCCTTCTCTAGCCTTCCTCTTATTGGAAATCAAATTCATAATTATTCTATAAGGATTAGCTAACAATTCTATGGGGAAGGGTCGACTGACCCTTGCTCATTATTTCTTCAATGAAAATGAATTAGACGAGTGGTTTAGGGGACTTAAGAAAATATGTATACGGGGAAGGGTTAACTGACCCTCCCATATTCTTCCACTCAACGAAAATAAAATCTACGATCAGGCTAGAAAGCTTAAATAAAACTTTCTATGGGTTGGGAGAGGGTTGGTTGATCCTTCTACACTATTATCCTAAACAAAGATCAATTGTACAAGTAACCTAAAAACTTCCATGGGGAAAGGTTCATTGATCCTTCCCTAGGCTTCCTCACACCATAAGTATTAATATAGAAGAAAGTATGACCAAACCTTCTTAAAGCTTCTCCTCAATGAGAACATTAATCTAGAAGAAAGGTCAATTGAACCTTCCCTAGGGTTCCTCTCATTGAGAATATTAATCTAGAAGAAAGGTTGATTGACCCTTCCTAGGCTTTCCATTGACAAGAATATTAGTCTATAAGGATCAAATAAATATTTCTATGGGAAAGGGTCAACCAACCTTTCTTCCTTCTTCCCCTCAATGAAGATCAATTCCAAGATTAATTTTGAATGACTAACTAAATATTTATGTGGGGAAGGTTCAATCATTGAAAGGGTTGATGCAAAGGATCAACACAAAATTTCTACGGGGAAGGGTCAACTGACCCTTCCTCTTTAATGAGATTCAACAACAATGAATTTTACAATTAGAGTAAAATTTATTGTATTTATTTCTATAATTATAATAGAGAAATAAAAATAGCTATAATTATTAACACCAACTAGGAATTTTAACTCTACCTTGATGGGAAAACACACATGTTTGAAATTCAAATAGATTAAATATTTCTTTATTTCTATAATTATATTTCAAAAATGAAATGTGCCTATTTTAATTATTAAAAACACTTATAATAATCACATCTTATTGATTCCAATTGCATATAGTGTATGGAAATATACTCACAAAAATAAATATATATTTTAAGTTGCAGAGTAAAATGTAGCGATGAAACCTTTGAACAACAATTATTGCTGCCAAATCCAACTTCTCAATGTGGAAATAACGAATTTTGGGGCCTGCAAGGCTCTTACTAAGGTAATGTATCATGTGTTCTTCTACGTTGCCATCCTCCTCGACTAGGACCATTCCGATGGTGAAAATGGATGCGGCAAGGTAAATGATGTAATCTCTTGCATAATCTAGGGATGTAATAACAGAGAGTGGGTTAATGCGTGTTTGAGTTCATCAAATGATTTTTGGGCTTGATCATCCCAAATGAAAGGAACGTCCTTTTTCAATAAGCGCATAAATCTTTTCGTAATTTCGGCATAATTACGGACGGAGCGACGTAAGAAGTTTTCCTTCCCTTGCAAACTTTGAAGTAGGTGAAGGGTTGTTGGAGGCGGCAATGATAGGAAAACCTCAACCTTTAAGGGATCAACCTGTATCCCTTCCTTGGAGACAATGAATCCCATAAGTCTCTCGGTTTCAATGCAAAAAATGCACTTTTTTGGACTTAAGAAAATTTGTATACGGGGAAGGGTTAATTGACCCTCCCATATTCTTCCACTCAATGAAAATAAAATCTACGATTAGGCTAGAAGGATTAAATACAATTTTCTATGGGTCGAGAGAGGGTTGGTTGATCCTTCTACACTATTATCCTAAACAAAGATCAATTGTACAAGTAACCTAAAAACTTCCATGGGGAAAGGTTCATTGATCCTTCCCTAGGCTTCCTCACAACATAAGTATTAATATAGAAGAAAGTATGACCAAACCTTCCTAAAGATTCTCCTCAATGAGAACATTAATCTAGAAGAAAGGTCAATTGAACCTTCCCTAGGGTTCCTCTCATTGAGAATATTAATCTAGAAGAAAGGTTGATTGACCCTTCCTAGGCTTTCCATTGACAGGAATATTAATCTATAAGGATTAAATAAATCTTTCTATGGGAAAGGGTCAACCAACCTTTCTTCCTTCTTCCCCTCAATGAAGATCAATTCGAAGATTAATTTTGAATGACTAACTAAATATTTCTATGGGGAAGGGTCAATCATTGAAAGGGTTGATGCAAAGGATCAACACAAAATTTCTACGGGGAAGGGTCAACTGACCCTTCCTCTTTAATGAGATTCAACAACAATGAATTTTACAAGTAGAGTAAAATTTATTGTATTTATTTCTATAATTATAATAGAGAAATAAAAATAGCTATAATTTTTAACACCAACTAGGAATTTTAACTCTACCTTGATGGGAAAACACACATGTTTGAAATTCAAACAGATTAAATATTTCTTTATTTCTATAATTATATTTCAAAAATGAAATGTGCCTATTTTAATTATTAAAAACACTTATAATAATCACATCTTATTGATTCCAATTCTTTGTAGTGTATGGAAATATACTCACAAAAAAAATAAAATATTTGAAGTTGTAGAGTAAAATGTAGCGATGAAACCTTTGAACAACAATTATTGCTGCCAAATCCAACTTCTCAATGTGTGAATAACGAATTTTGGGGCTGCAAGGCTCTTACTAAGGTAATGTATCATGTGTCCTTCTCTGTTGCCATCCTCCTCGACTAGGACCATTCCGATGGTGAAAATGGATGCGGCAAGGTAAAGGATGTAATCTCTCGCATAATCTAGGGATGCAATAATAGAGAGTGGGTTAATGCGTGTTTGAGTTCATCAAATGATTTTTGGGCTTGATCATCCCAAATGAAAGGAGCGTCCTTTTTCAATAAGCGCATAAATCTTTTCGTAATTTCGGCATAATTACGGACGAAGCGACGTAAGAAGTTTGCCTTCCCTTGCAAACTTTGAAGTAGGTGAAGGGTTGTTGGAGGCGACAATGATAGGAAAGCCTCAACCTTTAAGGGATCAACCTGTATCCCTTCCTTGGAGACAATGAATCCCATAAGTCTCGGTTTCAATGCAAAAAATGCACTTTTGTGGACTTAAGAAAATATGTATACGGGGAAGGGTTAACTGACCCTCCCATATTCTTCCACTCAATGAAAATAAAATCTACAATTGGGCTAGAAGGCTTAAATAAAACTTTCTATGGGTCGAGAGAGGGTTGGTTGATCCTTCTACACTATTATCCTAAACAAAGATCAATTGTACAAGTAACCTAAAAAATTCCATGGGGAAAGGTTCACTGATCCTTCCCTAGGCTTCCTCACAACATAAGTATTAATATAGAAGAAAGTATGACCAAACCTTCCTAAAGCTTCTCCTCAATGATAACATTAATCTAGAAGAAAGGTCAATTGAACCTTCCCTAGGGTTCCTCTCATTGAGAATATTAATCTAGAAGAAAGGTTGATTGACCCTTCCTAGGCTTTCCATTGACAAGAATATTAATTTATAAGGATTAAATAAAGCTTTCTATGGGAAAGGGTCAACCAACCTTTCTTCCTTCTTCCCCTCAATGAAGATCAATTCCAAGATTAATTTTGAATGACTAACTAAATATTTCTATGGGGAAGAGTCAATCATTGAAAGGATTGATGCAAAGGATCAACACAAAATTTCTACGGGGAAGGGTCAACTGACCCTTCCTCTTTAATGCGTTGACCCTTCCTCTTTAATGCGATTCAACAACAATGAGTTTTACAATTAGAGTAAAATTTATTGTATTTATTTCTATAATTATAATAGAGAAATAAAAATAGCTATAATTATTAACACCAACTAGGAATTTTAACTCTACCTTGATGGAAAACACACATATTTGAAATTCAAATAGATTAAATATTTCTTTATTTCTATAATTATATTTCAAAAATGAAATGTACCTATTTTAATTATTAAAAACACTTATAATAATCACATCTTATTGATTCCAATTGCCTATAGTGTATGGAAATATACTCACAAAAATAAATATATATTTTAAGCTGCAAATTAATTTTGATGTTATAAATATGAATAATAACACCGACATAGGATTTTAGACATCCTACCCATATTTGAAATTTGAATTTTTAAAGTCTCCCTAATTGAAATTTGGCATTTAGAATCCCTACCGATGCCTAGTAATACCGATGCCTAGTAATAATTACCAAAAAAACCTCATTTAAATTTGTTTATCATTTTAACAATTTTTTCTCAAGAATAATCTAGTGACTAGCAATTGAAAAAAGGACATGGTGAATTGAGGTTACAAGGCCGAAGGATTACCATAAAATATTTACAAACATTCTAAATTTATCTTCGACAATAAAAGAACATTCTTTATAACATTACATGTACCTCTATAGCCTTCAAATGTTTTTTTTTATTATAAGAAAAACGACATGACTATTGTATATTTTCTATACCTTATTGCATATCAATGATTGTGAAATAGATATAATAGAGTACCTTTTAGTACTAATGTGGTATACACAAGATGTAGAATTGTGAAACACAAAATATTTACTTAAATATTTACTTAATCGCCTCTTTTTACTAGTCTTATGAACCACTCAATGTATCGCCTCGTAGAATTACGTTGACTTATAATTTTGCTTGTTGAATCACCTCACCAATCTTTAGATTTGAAAATGAGAATAACAAAAAAAAATATGCGCAAACAAAGTTTTTCATATTTATCTATGTACATATTTGAATTTCTAAAATGGGAAGGTGTTTAAAATTTGAAAGTGATTATTTTTGTTATTTTATGTACATATTTGAATTTCTAAAATGGGAAGGTGTTTAAAATTTGAAAGTGATTATTTTTGTTATTTTAAAGAAAACACATATTATATTTAATAATAACTAATTTAATGCTTTATTTGTTCACAAAAATCTTGAATAAGGATAAATTATTCTAATATCTATTATATAATAATAGTGTTAGATTTTCAATTAGTGTTTGATTTTATATGCTTTTAACTTAAAGTTACATGTGCTATTTAAAGTTACATGCACTCTTGTATGGCATGATTTTCTCTCTAAAATTACTAATTATAAACACAATATATATACATAAACCTTGTATCAGATGCTTTTCTTTTCAAAATTATTAAGTATTAAAAACATTTTCTAATTATCAATTTTTAAAAATGGATTATAATTTTATGTTTTTCTTTTCAAAATTATTAAGTATTAAAAACATTTTCTAATTATCAATTTTTAAAAATGAATTATAATTTTACCTATAAAATATCTTTAATAGTATTTTATGATGAGTATATGATTAGTATATGACACATCTTCATTCAAAATGACAAATTCAAAAATCATACTTAATCATTGTTCTTCCATACCAATGTTTATTTTTAGATTAATATTTTTAACATTAAATTAGATTAGATATATGTGCATTCTTTATGTTTAGATGATATTATAATTTAAAATTAGATTGCATATATTAATATTCTTTCATAGAAATATTTATTTTTGAATGAAACATAAATTAAAATTAAGATGATATAAATATATTTTAAATATAAACTAAAACAATGTAAAAATGTCGACTTAACGTTTTCAATTCTTACTTTCATGGAAAATTAAGTGGATGAATGGTGTGCAAGTTTTAATTGACAATTGCATTTAGGAAGGGTTGTCAGACCCTTCCCTAATCTCTCCCTAAATAAAACTCAAATCTATGATTAGTCGATTTACCCTTCTTCATTATTCACCCTAACAAAAATGAATTTAATGAGTAGTTTAGAAGGCTTGAGTAAATATTTCTACTAGGAAGAATCAATTGACCTTTTCTTAGTCTTCCCATCAATAATAATCAAATCTACAATTAGTCTATAAGGATTAACTAAAAAATTCTATGAGAAAGAGTTCACAGACCCTTCTTCAATATTCCCCTCAAAGAAAATTATTTGGGCAAGTATTTTAGAAGGCTTAACTAAATATTTATGTTGGGAAGGGTGAATTGACCCTTTCCTAGTCTTCCCCTTAATGAAAATCAAATGTATGATTATTCTATAAGTATTAGTTAAGTAGTTCGAGGGCGGCGGCCGAGGGCTCTGCGACTAGGTTTGCTAGCCGCATCCGTGTTACCTTTGAGGTGGGAAAACGCAAGCGAGGGCATGGTCACTTCCAGGGAGAGCGAGGACTCCGACGAGGGCGAGGGTATGGGCAAGCGTGGCAAGGGTATGGGCAAGCGTGGCGAGGGCACAAGCTTCTTGGGAAAGCAGACTCCGTGGAGCGATGCATCGGCTGCAGGACGAGCGTGGTTTCGACGGTGGTTGCGGAGGGGCGTTTTTCGAGACGGATTGCGGTATGGCAGAGGGGTGTTTTCCTAGAGGGACTGCGATATGGCGGTGCTCTACGAAAGGTGGCCTGCAGTGGCTGCCTCCTGTTTCGGGGCGATTCTTCTCTCTGCTTACCAAATGCTATTTCGACCTCAGCGATGGCTGCCTCTTAATCTTTGGAGCGTTGGTGGAGGCTTTCGAGGTTTGTTGCATTGCATTGGGGGTTTTGTTTCATCTCTTTGGTTTTTCTGGATCTTTTTGACCTCTTCCGCCTTGGCTAGAAGAGATATTGGACCAGAGCTTTGAGGTCCACACCGGGGGCATGTGGTGTATTGTTTAACACTTTGAGGTCCTTTGGGGGCGTGCGGTATTGGATAAACACTTTGAGGTCCTTTGAGGGCGTGCGACATCTGGTTCAGTTTCTTTTCTGCTGTTTGTTGGGGTTTTTTACCCCTGTTTTGTTTCTCATTTTCAGCCTGCGTGCTGGTACTGGTGACTTTCAGGTTTCTTTTGGGGATGTAGTAGTATTTTATTGAGCATGGTCTGTAGACTAGATTCTGCTATGATCATCTGTTATGGTCTTGAAGATGTAAAAAAAATTATATTTTCAATAATATAATTGGAGCGAATTTTCTATTGGAAAAAAAAAGGATTAGTTAAGTAGTTATACAAGGATGGGTTAATTAACCATTGTTCATTATTCTACTCGATGAAAATATATTGGATGATTAGTTTAGGAGGATTAATTAAATATTTCTATGGGGAAGCATCATGTAACCCTTTTACACTCTTCTCCTACCCAAAAAATAAATTGTATAAGTAGCCTAAGAAAATTAATTAAAACTTCCTATACAGAAGGGTTGGTCGATTAACCCTTCCCAAGTCTTCCCCTTAATGAAAATTATATGGACAAATAGAGTGTAGAAGGTTAACTAAAACTAACTCTTCCATAGTATTTCCCTCAAATGAAATAAACTATAACATAGTTTAGAACGATCCAATAAAAAAATTCTATGGTTGACCCACCCTTCTCTAGGATTTTCTTCAATAAGAATAGTAATTTAAAAGAAAGTTTGGCCGACTCTTCTCTAGGTTTCCTCTCAATGAGAATTTTACTCTAAAAGGGTCAATTGGCCCTTCTCTCTTTCATTATTCCCTTCAAATAAAATTTCCAATAAGGAAGGGTCGACTAACCCTTCCATAGTCTTCCCCTTAATGAAAATAGGTTATATGATTGTCCTATAAGTATTAACTAACAATTTAGAATGGGAAGGGTATATCGACCCTTCCAATATCTTCCCCTTAACAAAAATCAATTATATGATTATTTTGTATGGATTAAATAACAATTTAGATTGGTAAGGGTTGACCAATCCTTCCATAGTATTACCCTTAGTGGCTAAACACGCACTCTCCAAGTTGAATCACTCAATCTGGCCTTGTAATAAAGATTGGACATGCATTTTAGTGAAGCCAACCAAAATTGCTTTTGCATCTCTAAAATGTATGTCCATGGTTCATCTCTTGGCTAATTTCAGTGATTCAAATTCGAGAAAGTGTGTTTTCTCATTATCCACCTATATAAATTTTTTGAATTTCTATTTGAGCTTTAAATTTTTTTTCTTTATATTTCCTTTAACATGCATAATTTTGTTTTGGCGTGCATTTTGTCAAAGTTGTGTAAAAGTGAGAAAAATAGGTAATTAGGCATTTTGGCATACCTAGTGCATGGGTGCATAAGTTTAATATTTTTTAATTATAAGTCGAAACTTCATACCTAGGGTGTGCTTGGTTTGGCCCTAGAATGCATTTTTGTAATGATTATGGAAATTGACAAATAGTATTTAATTACTATTTTAGCAAACTTGGATTTTATTGTGGAAGATTTATTTTGGAAAAATGAGTATGAGAGGTTGTATAAAATGTTTGTAACTCTAGGTTGAAATATTTTGTTTCCACTTACCATTCACTACAAGTATTGGTGTGCATTTCATTGAGGCATTCCACCTTGGTTTTTACCCCATGGAAAAAGGAAAATTTGGAGTTTTTTTTCACTTAGCATAATTTTTTGTGTAAAATTTGAAAATGGATGTGTAGTAAGGTGTGTAATGACTAAATACACACTCTCCAAGTTTAATTATTCAATTTGGCATTGTAATGAAGGTTGGGTGTGTTAGGATATTTAAACACTTAGGAGTTAGTTAAGATCAACTTGATATAATGTGTCTTTAGATAAAGTGTGTTTCCTTAGTATGCATACTATGCATTTGTAGTTATGTAATATGACAGTTACAATATGTACTAGACATAAACTGATCCAATGGTTCATATTCTCCTTGATACTAATGAATATATTGATTTGTGGCTTGACTCTTGATTGATACATGATCTCTATTTAAAGAGCATGGATGTTCATATTCAGATGATTGATTGTGTAAAACTCTTATGTAATTTTTTTCCCATTTTGCATTAATATATTGCATTAGGTGGCTGTGTTGGCTGGGGTTATGGATTGTTTCCATCTTTGAGAGTTTTACCACATAATAGACTAGTATATTAATATTTGATATGTTTGTGTGAGTGGTTGCTTAAGGAGTTGGACATGTGTGGAAATACCTTGAGTTGTCAAAGTCCATATGCAGAATCACTTTTGTTGTTCATTGAGATCTTGAACCTGTGTCGTTGCATGCATCAAAAGATTTATAGTTTATTATGTTCTTGCTCATTTATGTGATGAGTTGGCTATTCCATTGCATGTAGAGCATTTCTTTCTTTTGGAATCATTTTTGTTTTTACCAAAAAAGGTTTCCGTTTGCCCAAGATACAACCATGTTTGTCAGAGATGGAGGTATAAACTTTCATTACGATTTTTTGATTTCTTTTTTTAATATGTTAATATTTCGCTTTTTTGTTTATATTCCTACCTTACTACTCTTTCCAATCTACATATTCTCTTTACGAAGCACCTTGTGCGATATTAAAAATAAAAAACATAGCAAAACATGTTTTGTTTTTTTGTGTATGCTCTTTGCTCTATGATTTATGTGATCTCTGCAAATTAAAAATTAAGACAAAACTCATAGTTTATGGGTAAGCTAATCGATATCTAACCCTAATATTGTTAAGTTTTGGATTTTTTTTTTTTAAACATCATTTGTTGGTGGATAAATCTTTTCGGCCACCATTTCTCCCCTTTCCTAGTCTAAGTATGCATGTGACCTTATTTACCACTTTTACATGAAATAGTGTAAACCAACCCCTTCTCCTTTTTAGTTTGGAGTCAAACTTCTTGCCACCTATACTACACCCAAAGTAGATTATTGTATACACATAATAATTAATAATTAAAATAATAATAATAAAAAAAAGGAAAGATAAATAAACAAAATAACAATTAAGAATTAATAATAAAATATATTAAAAGCATGAGTAAGAGTCATGACCTTCCACAAAAGTCCTAAGGACATTGAGCAAGCTTCCATTTTTCATTGGTATCAGAGCGGTGCGACCCTCTTCGTTGGTGCATCTTCATCGCTGGTACATACCCCCCTCTTCCATCATCGACATCCACCATTCTGTCCGCTCACAACTTCCGTTCAACCTGACTCCACCCTCATCCATTTCACCAGCCCACGTCCTCCTTCACAAACTATGACAAATATGAGCCCCACGCCCTCCAACTACTCCCTTCATCTCGCGACTTACCTTACTCGCGACCTCACCACCTTTGCTCGGAAGCCATTTCGCGCATACCCTAGCCTCACGACTTGAACTTGATTCTCATAACCCTTCATATACCCTCATGCCATTGCATCTTCATCTCACGACCTCACCACCCTAGCTGGCAGCGATTCCGCGCAGACCCTAGCCTCATGTCATGAACTCGACCCTCATAACCATTGCATCTATGAATAATTTTTTTTTTTTTCTGCAAACACAAACTCATCCGATGACAAAATAAGTCACTAAGATTCAAACAATTTACAATTTGTTAATCCAGGAAAATGTCAGAATTAAAAAACCAAATCGAAAAAATAGATCAAGAATGTAAAAATGTTCGATAATCACTCGGAAAGGAAATACAAAAAAAATAGTGATGAGCTAAGAGAGGAAATAAGGATCAACAACCGGGAACTCAAACAAGAGCTAACACAAAACCTTAAAGAAAAAAATGTTGTTGAAGTCGATGTTGAATTTAGACAAGGCATAGCCAATCTAAAACAATATCTTAAAGAGGATATTTTCGCAGAGGTTGGGATTCAACTACAACGAGGCATAGTAAAATTTAAACAAGAGATAAGAGTTGAATTGAAGAAAATCCTAATTGTTGTAACACAAGATCATGAAAAAAAAACATAATGAGCTTTTAAATCTTATAAAAAGTCAAGGACATCAACAAACCACCCAACCACAACCAAGTGATTCAAGAACATCTAACACACCACCACCACCACCGCCACCCCCCCTACAATTGAATACCAAATCCTCGATCGATAGCACAATATCAACCCTTAATGATATATGCTCCCAAAGCCAAAATAAAACTCTCAAAATACAATGGAGATGATAACCAATGTGTGGCGTGGTTTAACAAAACAAAATAATATTTCCATATATATAACGTTACAACAGACGAAGAAAAGGTTAAATATACATCCATGTACCTCGAAGGAAATGCATACAATTGGTACCTATGGTGGAAGGGAAGAACTCAGTCATACAATTGGAATTCCTTAAAAATTGATTTTTTTTTTAAATATTCTAGGGAGTCTCCGAAAATGATTTTTTCTCAAAACTTACTAGGTTACAACAAAAAGTCAGCATAGATGAATTTGCGCACCAATGGGAAGCCCTCACTACATGAGTGTTTAGACTATCTGATAATCAATTACTCTAGTCTTACGTAGGTGGTCTCAAGCCACATATCCAAGATGAGTAAAAATTGCATGAGGTTACAACTGTCGAAATAGCAAGATGCAAGGAAAAGGTGACATAAGACAAGATGGATGGCCAATCAAGATTTGACAAGGTTTATTCAAGAAGGAACACACTTCAGACTACAAATACAAAAAATGACTTAAATACACCACCAAACCTACGAGACGATAAAAGAAGAAGTTTATATTCCCAAAGAATAAAAGAAGGCAAATGTAAACGTTGCAGAGAGAAATGGGACCCGAGACCATGTTCCGCATAGAAGATAACTCAAAAAAATTTCATACATGTGAAGTAGAAAAAGATGATGAATCAGATTCAGAAGAATCATAAAGGGAAGAAGTCAAGAACCCTCAAAATATTACATCATACCTCGAAGGTGAAAACACACCAAGGATATCACTTGTAGCCATCAAAGGCATTAACCAACCATAAACTCTTAAATTAAAAGGACATATAAAAAATGATAATGTCATAGTACTAATTGACATGGGAAGTACCCACAATTTTCTTGACATCAATATTGCAAGAAAACTCAAATTATTCGTATATCCGGTTCCAAACATGAAGGTAATGGTTGCAGATGGAAAACAAAAATTGAGAATGTAGGAAAATGCCACAAGGTGAAACTCCAAATACAAGATTTCAATTTGGAATTAGAACTCTACATCGTACCCCTAGGAGGAGTAGACATGGTTTTAGGAGTCTAAAGGTTAAAAACACTAGGCACCTACTCTGCCAATCACCAAAAGCATTTCATCAGATTCAAGTGGCAAGGGAAAATGTATAAGTTATATGGGTTTTAGCCCCCCAAACATAACTTGTGTCATCTCAACAAATGAAAAAGTTGATCCGGAAGGGAGCAACTTCCTATTTCATCCAATGTCACCAAATGGAGATACAAGATTCATAACAAGATAACTCCCAAGCTTCAAAAATCCAAGAACTAATTCAAAAACACAAGAAGGTATTTCAATACCTCCCCATGGAGTTACCACAAGAAAGAAGAATTGAACATGTAATTGAAGTTAATCTAGGATTAAGTCCGATCAAGGTTAGACCATACAGATACCCCCATCACCATAAAACATAAATAGAAAGTTTAGTCCAATGCATGTTAAAATGTGGGATTATCACAAAAAGAAAAGTCCATATGCAACTCCAGTGGTGTTAGTATGAAAGAAATATGGTTCTTTCAGGTTGTGCATAGATTACTGAGGATTAAACAAGATAACAATCAAGAACATATTTCCCATCCCATTCATCAACGAAATGTTGGATGAACTCCATGGAGCCAGTTATTTTTCAAAACTTGATTTGAGATCAGGGTACTATCATGTTAGAGTAAGATTAGAATATGTACCCAAGACTACCTTCCAGACACATGAAGGACACTACAAATTCAAGGTGATGCCTTTTGGGCTAACTAATGCCCTTGCTACCTTCCAAGCAGTTATGAATGAGCTATTTAATCCATACCTAAGAAAACATGTGTTATTTTTTTTGACGACATTCTCGTATACAAAAAAACGTGGAAGGAAAATCTGAAGCATTTGGGACAAGTATTATCTCTCCTGGAAGAAAACCAATTCTATGGAAAAGGTCAAAGTGTACATTTGGTAAGGAGGACGTAGAGTATCACGGTCACATTATATCCAAACATGGGGTCAAGCTAGATCCAAAGAAAATAAAAGCAATCACAGAATGACCTAAACCAAAAAGCATATCTAAGCTAAGAGGATTTCTAGGGTTGTCCTGGTACTATCGAATATTCGTCAACAAATATGCTCATTTAACTGCTCCCCTAACAAATATCCTAAAGAAAAACTCCTTTCAATGGAATGAGGAAGCATAAACATGTTTTGAATATTTAAATAAAATTATGTCTACAACCCCTGTGTTAGCAACACCTGACTTCCCAAGACCTTTCCTAAGCGAATGTGATGCCTCAGGTTTTGGGATAAGATCATTCTTGATGCAAGATGGACACCCAATAACATTTGAGAGTGGGAAACTAAACAAAAAGGAATGCTTACAGTCTACATACATAGGTAAATGCTTTCCATCATGCATGCATTAACAAAATGGTGACAATATCTCTTGGGAAGCAAGTTTTTGATACGTACAGATCATAATAGTCTCCAATAATTGTTACAACAAAAAAAGTTGATAACCGAGTAACAAAAATAGATAGAGAAAATTTCCACTTTTGATATGGACATTCTACATAAAAAGGGAAAAGACAATATAGTGGCTGATGCTCTCTCACGAAAAGACAAAGAAGTGCAAGTTTTTGTAGTATCAATAGCGATTCCCGAATAGTTGGATGAAATCAGAACCGAGTATTCCAAAAGCACAGAGACCTGTTCCATAATCAATGATTTAAATCATTACCCCAAGTTTGAGTGAAGAAACAACATCTTATGGTTTAAAGGAAGAATCTATCTAAATCCAAATTCAAAATTTAAGTCCAAGGTCCTTCAAGAATCCCATGATTGTCCAGCTGGAGGTCATGTCAGATTTTTCAAAACATACTATAATGCACGTACATCTTTCTTTTGGAAAGGTATGAATGCATATATTCAAAAATATGTAGCAGAGTGTGACCTTTGTCAAAGGAAAAAAAGTGAAAATGTACTAACCCCTGGGTTACTCCACCCACTACACATTCCAAACTAAAAATGGGAAGATATTTCAATGGATTTCATTGAAGGATTACCCATATCAGAAGGAAAAGATAAAATATTAGTGGTAGTGGATAGACTAACCAAGTATGCACACTTTATTGGAATAAGGAAAACAAATTATGCAAAACTGACAATTGAAGTCTTATGTAAAAATGTTTACAAGATACATGGGTTTCCCAAAGTCATTGTCAGTGATAGAGACACCAAATTTAAAGGGAATTTTTGGATAGAATTTTGAAAACAAATTGGTATTTATCTTAATATGAGCTCAACTTACCATCCTCAAACAGTTGGTCAAACATAGGTTGTCAATAAATTCCTATAAACCTACCTCCGTTTTTTGTTACCGACATTCAAAATAAATAGTTTCAATGGTTGAACCTTGCTGAGTGGTGGTATAAATCCACATCACACATCTGCCAAAATGACACCATTCCAAGCTCTTTATGGATATGAACCTTCGACTTGGAAGGAGTTATCCACAAGTCAAACAAAAATCAATTTAGTTAAATATCATTTAGTCGAAAGTCAAAAAATTGTCCAGCTACTCAAGGAAAACTTAGCAGTTGCAAGGAAACGAATGAAGCAACAAGCATAACAACACCGAACATACATAGAGTTCGAAGTTGGAGAATGGGTATTTGTAAGACTTCAAACCTATAAACAATTATCACTTAAACAACAAGGAAGGAATAAGATGGCTCCCAAGTTTTATGGACCATATCAAATCAACAGAAAAATCAGTCACGTAGCTTATGGGTTATGTTAGCGACATTTCTTGTCCTAGGCACAAGAGTATTCGGGTCTGCAAGTTGTACGAGAAGCGCCCAAGCGCAGCATGGAAAAATCTCGTTTCAAGCTTCCAGCCAGTATGCGAGTGAAATTATATTGACGACGGTCCAGATCCTTTCATAAGAGCAGATCGGCGGTCAGCGGGAAATCGCGGATAGTAGAGTTGCACCGAGATTAGTGCAAATAGATCATGCCCATATTGTATGCAGGGAAGAATAACAGTCGTCCATTCGAGGGACGCGTGGCGCGAGATCCAGTCGCGTCGGCTTTTTGGCAGTCGCGAGTTCAAGGGGTGAAGGTTTTATGTCGTTGTACATTTCGAAACCCCGAACCCCGAAGCGTCAATGGCGCCCAAAGTCGGGCCCGCAGTATCAAGGGGCAGTCTCAGCCGTCCATCTGAAGCGGACACCTGGCGCGCGATTAGGCTCCCCGCCTTTTCGCCCATCGTGGTTTTGAAGCGCAAGTAGCAACTCCCTCATATCCCTGATGCGCGAAGTAATGAGAGCATCCAGGACTTGGGGCCCACATCAACGTCGGGAGAGTTTAGGACCATCAGATTTGGAGGACGCATGGCGCCCAATTGATCCGTCTCGGCGTTTCGCCCATCGCAACTATGATAAGCAAGGATCAACTCCTTCCTATTCGCGAACGCCGAAATCCCCTATGGAAATAAAAGCAGGATCACGGTCCGTGGTCATTTGGGAAACAAAAGAGCTAAGCAAAAGGGGCCAAAAGCGTTGAGTCCAGTCGCCGAAAGGATCATCGCGATTTCTAGATGCCAACGGATACGATTTCGCTCCCGGTTTCCGCTTGGAGTAAATGAAGGCAAAAACGGATGGTTGAAACCTCCTTTCATTCATTGAATATGAGATATGGAGGGTCTAGCAAGCGATCTGTTCGAAGGAGTTCTGTGTACTGATTATCCAAAGAAGCCATGCCGAAGTCCTCGATTAGACAGAGAAGTTTGCACACGCCATTTTGGCCTTTAATGTTTCGGCTACCTCCCCTGCAAAGGCCATGCGAAGTTAAGGTAGCGTCTGTCATAGGTGCACGATCATCCTGAGTCTACATGCGCAGACTGTCAGAAGACATGCAGACGCAATGTTTTTAATGCAGCGTCTTGTTTTTGCTGTCGTAGTTGTTTTTTAGTATATGTAGGCGCTTTCGCCATTTTTGTAAGCATCGATGGTTGAGAAAGGCTCCCGGTGGTAAACTTTAATGAAGCACTGTTTTCCTGGTTATGTCTGGACTCTTGAGACTTCTTGTCTTATGAATGCCAGTTTTTCTTTCGCGTCTTTGTTTATGCTGTATTAGAACGACTTGGAATTGGATAATCCAGTCGAGCGGTAACTGTTATAGGATGATGTAGAGTTTGATCACTGTAACAGTTGCACTGTTTATAATCGGTCCCTGTGATTTTCTTAGCGCTGAACGACTTGGAATTGGAGAATCCAGTCAAGTTCCCCCTCTCAGTTCCTCGAAGCTCTGAACCAGAGGATCTCACATTCAGAGTTTTTCTTCTACAAATTACTGAAAGGCCTGTTGCTTGAGGTAGTTTATCCACTCCCCTCACCAAGTCTTCAACCTGCTCATTTTCAAATCAACCCACTGACTGAAGTTAGATCAAGACCTCCTTTGTTCCTCACATGTTGGACCCAATCCCTGAGTTTGAGTGATATCTTCCCGAGTCTCTACCCATTTGATCACCCATTAAAAACTACCGTGACATAAAAAACTGATGAGTGTCGGGCTCTGCTCCTGCTGCAATCCAGGAGTGACTTCCGTCGCCAACATTTCTGGCGCCGTTGCCGGGGACGAAGTTGAAGATTTTCCCTGGGCAGAATGACATTGAGCCTCTGATTCCGAAGGTGCATCAGACATCAGAGCCCTTAAAGATTGCTACTATGCACCTGGCGACTCCACTGTGGCGACTCCATTGTTTCCACATCAATGTTTCATCTGTGACTACTGTTAGCACACCTGAAAGCTGACCCTAAGGAGCTTTCTCGAGAAGGTTTCAGCAGCTGCTTTCTCAGTCTGAGAAGCTTCCTGGGGTAACGACAACGTTAAGATCTGGCCTTTGATGGTGAACAAGTACCAGGCATATTTGAAGCTGCGCATCTTTCACCTGGCGACTCCATGATTCGAGGATCGATTGGCGACTCCACTATTTCGATATGGAGAAAATTATGGCTCAAAGGTTTTCTTTCTGTGACTTTTCCCAGATAGTTAGGTTTCCTAATGCACTTCCTGATAGAGACCAATGGGAAGATTTCCTCCCTGAATTTCATGCAACAAGTTGGGAGGAACCAGCTGAGCATTTACTGGACTTCCATGAGGCTATTCATCGACACAATATCACGCATGAGGATGTC
>ML801092.1:99666-133346 GCA_009831015.1 Picea engelmannii
TCCCCCCCCGTCAATCGTTCCAGCCATACGCCTTATCCTCTCGCGAGGTTGCGTGTGGCACGATTTCCCTCGCACTGATCAGGCCTGACGTCCCTACGGATGGGCGGTTCACCTTCCCATCCCTCATCAAGACATCCGCCTACTCGTCTGCGAGCATTTAATTTTCAGGGCCAGCGAGCCGCTTTTGGTTCTCCGGGCCAGTGGAGTCCAAATACGGTATTTAATTCGCAGTGGAAGTTAACGCCACCTTTTCAGGTGCCTTCCACCGCCATCGTGGTCTCTTTTTCTGCACATCCCCTCTCAGCAGTTCTGCAATACATTCAAACTATCATTTACATTCGTTGACCTCTTCCTGCAGGTCCATTTACAGCATAATTTCATACTTATGAGTTTTTTCCATAGTCCTTGGCCAGTTCAGCTATATTTACAATCCGGGGGAAACAGGGTGTTACATGGATGAATGGAAGAATGACGAAAAAGTGTGGACTCTCATTCAAAGGTTGCAGCAGGATTCCAGTGCATCAGGTACATTTACATGGAAAAATGATCCACTATGGTATAAAGATCGCTTATATTTGTGTAAGAAATCCCAACTCAAACAAAAGGTACTATTGGAATTGCACACCTCTCTAGTAGGAGGGCACTCGGGATTTTTGAAAACCTACCATAGGGTCAAGAAGGATTTTTTTTGGGATGGCCTTAAAACTAATGTTCAAAGGTTTGTGGAAGAATGTTTGGTTTGCCAACAAAATAAGGTGGAAACAATTAAGACCCCATGTATTTTACAACCATTAGCCATCCCAAGTCAGTGCTGGGAGGAGTTTTCCATGGATTTCATCACAAGGTTACCGAAGTCTAAAGGAAAGAGTGGCATCATGGTGATTGTTGATAAAATGACCAATTATGCACACTTTTGTGCACTCTCTCATCCCTTCAAAGCCAGTACAATTTCCACCGCATTCATGGAGACAGTTCAAAAGCTACATGGAATCCCAAAGATTATTGTAAGTGTCAGAGATCCCATCTTCACTAGACATTTTTGGACAATTATTTTCTTGTTTGGGTACTCAATTGGCTCATATCTCATCCTATCATCTTCAATATGATGGACAAACCGAGATAGTGAACAAATGTCTGGAAGGCTACCTTCGTTGCTTTGTCTCTGATAAACAAACTCAATGGTTCAAATGGTTACCCTTGGCATAATGGTGGTATAACACTTCCTTTCATACTGCAACAAAAATGACACCATTTATGGCACTCTATGGATACCACCCTCCTTCCATCACTTCTTCTCTAAAATAAAAATCTAAGGCTCAAGAAGTGAAATATCACATCGAGCATCAACAACAAGTTCTCCAAATATTAAAGGACATCTTGACCATGGCACAAAATCACATGAAACAACAAGCATATCAACATCATAGTGAAAGAAGCTTTGAAGTAGGGGATTGGGTGTTTTTAAGACTACAACCATACAAACAAATGTCCCTCAAGAAAGTCAAGAAGGATAATAAATTATCACCAAAGTAATATGGCCCTTATAAGGTGTTGCAAAATATTGGTACTATGGCATACAAATTGGAGTTGCTTGCATCTTCACGAGTACACACAATTTTCTGTGTTTCATGCTTAAATAAGGTTATAGGTGACAAGATCTCAGTTCAAACTATATTTCCAGAACTTGACGAGGAAGGAAAAATCATATTGGAGCCTGAAGCCATCACTGACACAAGAATTTGCCAGCTGAGGAATAGATCCATTTCAGAGTATCTCATTAAATGGAGGAAACTACTGGCTGAAGATTCCACTTGGGAAGATGAGTCTTTTATACAGAAGCATCCAGAGTTACTCAAGCGTTGCGGACACCACTTGTCTCAAGGGGAGGGGCATGTTAAGCCCTAAATAGTGGCTCATTACCCCTTAATTTGGGAATATTACATTAGTAATGTTATTTTATTTATGTTGGCTTTGGTCCATTAGTTGTAATTATACCTCCTAGTCTCCGATATATACCAAGGATACATTTTCATTTGGAATCATCTTGTGTTTGGACATTTATGTGGGCATAAGGAGGTTTCCCCCTTGAAGAGGCTTATTATCTGAATTTATCTCTTTTTCAAGCTGTTGAGTACTTATTCTAAGGTTTTTCTATGCTATATTGATATTTGGTTCCTAACACAGGTCTCCTTGCTTTCGACAGTAGGTTTACACGATTGACCTATGATCAAATGATTCTACGAATGTTTGACTTCAACTCATTTATTCACATTTGCTGGAATGTACTAGGGTACCTTGGGAATCATTATCATCATTGATGATTTCCCTCTCACTTGTTAACGATATACATCAATGACCGATAATCAAGTGGTTTCTACCATGTTCGAAATCAACACATCTATTCACATGACTAGAACCATACCACATTTGGATTAGGATGAAGATTCTGGGAATGCATCGTTGGTCCTCGACCAATTTTTGAGAGAACATTGGTCATGTTTGACCATTTTTTGGACTTCGATAGGCTGTTCGAAGACGGAGCTTCCAGGCGAAGTGGAGATCGCGGGATCTCGCCAATTTTGCGGGCTTTTTGGGCTTTTAGGGTTTATGTAATGGGTATGGAATGTCATCCCATGGGTTTATCCATGCTTAGGATTTTTTGTAATGTATAAATATGTAGCTAGGTGATGTAAGTAGGAGATAAATAGGTTTTGAAGAGGTCATTGGCTTAGTGCATGACTAGTTGGCTTCGTGCAAAGTGTTTTGTAAGTGCTTTGTGCACAGACTATGTAAGGCTTTGTGCTATTGAGGAGAATTGGCTTAGTGCAAGAGTTCTAGTTTTGATGAAGGTGGATCTAGTGCACTGTGCACAGGTCACCTGTCTAGTGCAAAGTTAGCTCTGTGGCTATGTGCCTGTAAGAAGATTGAAGGAAAATAATAAAGACGAAGAAGAGTTGGTGGACGTAGCCCCACACTGGGGTGAACCATGTATATCCTGTGTCGATGTGCTTTGTGAAATGTTGTCCATGTTATTTATGTATCTATTTGCTTAGTGCACTATTCTTGATGTATGATAGATAGATATATGAGTTCTTAGTGCTTTATGGTGTGAATGAATGTTAGATTTGAACTTATTCTAGGTGCTAAGAGGTTTTAACGGTTAGATATTGTGCTAATCTATAATAAGGGTTAATCTACAATGTGAATAAGAATCATAAATTAATGCATATTGTTGGCTAAGTGCTCTGTTAAGTGTTGTGATCACAGATTTGTGTCCCAGCTAGGTTGTAGACACCTGAGTCCTACAACCCTCCCTACCTCTACCTCGAGTGAAACTTCATCTACTTCGCAGGTGTTGCCGAAAGAGTCGGTAGTTAGGGTTTTGTTGGTGCTTTGTTGAAGCATTGAACCGTGGGTATTACCCTGTGCCAACAAATGGTTCCGTTGCCAAGACCTAAAACTGTGATTGCTGGGAATTGAAGGAAATAGAAAGATTTGTGTGTAGATCTGTTGCTATAGTGCACAGTATTCTAGTTGACTTGAGAAGCTCTGTGCTAAGAAAGAGGCCTGATCTGAAGAAAAGAGGTAAGATCCTAAAGCTTTGTTCTCTGGTAAAGGTAAGATAAGTGGAAATGTTTGCTTTGAAAGTATGAATCTAAGTATGTTTGATAGATTTTGTCCTAGTTTGAAAACTAGGGCACAACTAGAATAAAGAGTCGATCTGAATAGATTTGATAGAGATAGTGAAAGATATGTTATTCCTATGCATGGAAAGAATTTTTGGACTAACAAGTGGATGCAAGAACCTAGAAAGAATTTTTGCAGATTGCGGGTCCCTCACTGTGATCCCAGTGCGCAGTACAGGAAAGTTTGGGGATCATTTAAAAGGAAGAGAGGATTGACATTCTGTTATAACTGAAGAAGACCAGGACATCTTGCTAAGGAATGCCCTGGTGGAGGTCCTATTTGTCTTTGTTGTAAAGTTGTTGGTCATGAGGTTTTGAATTTCCCTAGAATGATTGATAAAGTCAAAAATATGAACACGAGACTAGAAAACTATGAATAAGGTCAAGAAACTAAGGATATGTTAGAAAACCAGAAAGAATCAGAGACTATGTTACTATAGCTGAAAGAAACACTGAATGATCACAGAGACATCAGTTTACCATAGATCTTAAAAAAGAAGCAGTGCATAGAAACAAGAATAGAAGACTTCGACATAGACTGTGTCTTGGATGAGGAAACATAGGTGAATTTTTTGCTAGAAAGCACTTGGGAAATTCTGGGAAAGCCTGACATGATTCCTTCATTGGGAAGGATAGGATTGTTTAAAGGAAAGATGATAACCCTATGTGGAAGAGTTACTAATGTACCTATGATTTCTCATGGAGCATCGACTGAAGAAGAATTTGAAGTCATTAAGTTTGTTGAGGACAACGCCCCTTTTGCACTTTTTCTAGGAAAGACCTGGGTTGAGAAAGATCAGATATGAAGGAAAGCATAGGAAGGAGCTGCAGAACAGAAAACACAAGAATTAAGGGACTTCATAGCTAGAAAATTAGAGCGACTAATACAAGAACAAGAGGACAAGTCGAAGAAAAAAAAGACAAGAGAGTTAGTTGTCGAAGTTGAAAGAACACAAGAAGGCCTGAAGAACTCGTCCATGCAGGAAAGAAGTGCATCTACCCCGAAAATAGTAAGAGAAGAAGTGTTACCTTCGAACCCTTTGAAAGACCCTCAGCAGTGCGAAGTTACTACACTAAGAGAAAATAAGAATGAGAATGGAAAGAAGAATCCAGAGACTCAGATCACAGGAAATAAGGAAAGAAAGATCAGTAAGAAGAAAGCAAAGTTGGAAAAACTGTAGGAAATTCCAGAAAAGACTTCGCAGCAGACAGGCTTGCAGAACTTGAACCTCGCCGAATAGCAGAACCACACAGAATGGCACTTCTCCACAACTAATCTATATGACCGTTGGAGGCATCCTGACCGTTAGAATGACACTCTAGAACGGTTAGAAACACAGTTATTGCCGAAAACATTGCCATTGGACCGTTGATACCATGCTATAACGGATGGATTCGTATTGATTAAGGAATTTTGACCCATTGAAGGAATCCATTAGGCAAGAAATCTCATTGAGAAGAAAGCAAAGTTGGAAAACTGTAGGAAATTCCAGAAAAGACTTCGCAACTCACAAGCTTGAAGAACTTGAACCTCGCTGGAATAGCAGAACCGTGCATAATGAAACTTCGCCACGACAAAGCTATATGACCATTGGAGGCGTCCCAACCATTAGAATGACACTCCAGAATGGTTGGAAACACAGTTATTTCCGAAAATATCGCTATTGGATCATTGAGATCATGCCATAACGGATGGATTTATATTGATTAAGGCATTTCGAACCATTGAAGGAATCCATTACGACGTTGCTTATTTGATCTGTTGAATGCCGCACTGGGACCACTTTTTTCAAACTGAGATATCTGAGCTAACAAATAATTGATCACATACCACACTGTGCTGTCTAGACCTCACCGTCCGTCTGATTTCCTTGTCTACCTTTTCTCCTACCTGAGTTGTTTGATTACGAGTGTGGATGTCGGGCGAACGTAGCACATTAGAGAAGTTTGTGGAGGAGATATTAATAGACCTTATGGATGCGAAATTCATGTCTGTTGGAATACATGCATCATCGATGGGTGGATTGCAAGCATCCCCCTCGACTGGATGTCAATCTATGTCCCGAACCACGACTGAGAAAAGAATCAAGCACCGCGACGATTTGACAAACGCGAAGCAGATCCCGTTGGTCTTGCCTGACTACATACCACCTTTCGCTAGTACGGTTAGTCGTGACAGCACCCCACGTGATTTTGAGTACACGCTCATCACTATGTACCTCCCTAAAGGGATATGCACAGTCGAACTGCAGTTGGAACTGATCCAAGCGCTCAAGATCAACAATTTTAACCTTGGATATTGAAAGAACTATGCGATGATCGCACCACATAGGTACCTAACAAGGATGACTGGGAAGAATCCCAAGATAGTTCCCCATTCATGGATTAAGGAGATCGCGAGATTGACAATCCTAAACATAATGAAGATCCTCCACTTCGGCTGACATCAGGAGGTTAACGCTCGCGTTAAACTCCTCCTGTTATGCTACCATGGAGGGTATCTTTGGTTGGATAGGCGCATCACTGTGGATCTGGCGCTGATCCACCTAATTACTGGAATAAGCATGCAAGGACCAGACCCTCACCAGTTCTACCCAGGGAAGGTTGCAGATCACTCCCTGGCACAATGAATAAAGGAGGCATATGGAGATGTGGAGAAGGGGAAGCAAGGCTACAAGGTAGCCTCCATCCATGATGGCGCAATGCCCCTCGCTTGTCAGCTGATCGCTGGAAAGCTCGTCAGAAAGAACCGTCCTACGCAAGTCACAGGGTTCATAGTCAACCTCGCAAGGAAGTGTATTGAAGGAATGTAGATGAACTGGGCGAGCTACCTCGTCAACGAGTTGGAGAAGGACTGCCGCGAAGCGTGGGACCAAGGCTACAAATTTCACTTCAGTTGGTTGTTGATTCTAATCGTATTTTTCGCTGGGGAGATGCTGGAGGGAGAGACATTCCCAGAAGTCGAGCCATTAGAACCATTGGCAGCGAGGTTCACCACCTTGTGGTATATGAGCGATATGGAGAAGCAGTGGCAATCAAATGCGGTGTTCCACGCTTACTAGCTACAACTGAAGCGCACCATTGAAGAATTTCCACGGATGACCCCGAACACTTTGCATATGTACAGGCCACGAGAGAAGTTCCGCGCTGACTGACACTTCATCTACATCACCGTGTGCAGGGACAAAAGTAAAGAGGAGCTGCAGTCATACTATAAATTGACTGACGAAGATATGGAGGAGATAAACAAGTAATGGCCAACCGAATTCCTTGTAATGGTTGAAGATGCATAACTCTCCGATCCCGACATCATCAAAAGTCCTTTGGTCACCCAGACTGAGTATGATGGATAGAGCAGTGCAAACAAAAAGAAGAGAAAGGAGGAAGTGCAGGACATAGAAAGTGATGAGAAGGAAAATGCATCGGAGTAAACTGTGTCTAAATCACCTGCAGGAGGAGGAGGAGATGAATTAAACCAAGAGGAAGGAGGGGAAGAAGAAGACAAGAAGGACAAAGGATAAGTGACACCACTGAAGGATCCCCTCACCACAGCAGACGCATCACAGAAGAGGAATGTTTCCCCAGAGAAACCTTCGACAAGGAAGAAGGCTCGCTCCAATAAGACTCAGTCGAATAACATGCTCACAGTGGATGACATTGATCTCATCATCACAACTGTAGAAGATGATTTAGAATACTTCTTGCAGAAACATGGAGCAAAAAAGGAGTCGATGTATGACAGAATAGAGAAAGAGCTCAGAGACATCCAACACGTTATCCACTCATGTCGTGTAGTGCCTACTGTGCCATCCTCAACATAAAATGTAGAATTGGGGGATGAGCCCACCTAGTTGCGAAGGTTAGTAGATGCGATAGAGGTTCAAATTTGTCGGGCCCAAGAGGAAACGAAGTAGGCCACAGAGGCCTTAAGGTAAGAAAAGAAGGAGGTCCTAGAGAAACTTTGAGTTGCACAGAAGGAGAAAAGTGAAATTCAGGCAAAGCTCTAGCAAAACAATGCAAAGATACAGGAAGAAAAAGACCAACTGCTCACAGAGAAGATTGCGGTCAAAGAGACAATAACTAGAGCACTTCGCTCTATACCGGCCTTGGCACAGGAGGAACCAAAGTAAACTAAGATGAAAGTGGGGAAGCTCGCTGATGCTATTCATCAGCTTCAGGCAAGAGTAGAAGAGATAGAAATCCAAGCAGTACCTAGCACTTTGCAAGAAGTGCGGGATCAGAGGGAAGAAGCTGCTAGGAGTGCAGTAGAAAGAATCAAGGAATTGGCCTCAGGATGTAAGAAACCAAGTGACCGAAGTGCGCAGACCTATGAGCACCTTGTAGAATATTTGGAGCTGAGGATATTGGAAGCACATCTCCAGGAGGCGAAGTAACAGAGGTCTACAGTGCAAGCAGAAATTAAACTGCTCACTACAATTGAGAAGATGAAGAGGCTGCAAGAGAAGTGTGCAGTCCAGCAGCAGGTCACTGCCATCCAGAGCAGAGTTATGGAAGTGACACAAAGACTCCAGCCGGTACAGGATGAGGCCTGCATTCTTTTTGAAGAAATTGAGGGGCAAGGCTCATAGTTGGAATAGGTGTTCACGAAAGTGGAACAATGCCTAGAAGGTCCTGTCATCGAGCAAGTACTTCAGGGATTCACCAAGTAGGAGGCTCTAGCAAAGCAACAAGTCGAGGCAACTCGAGCTAATCTCAAGGCCTTTGAAGTAGAGTTGCCCAGATAAGAGTGAATCGGGATGAGTCACAGGTGAGTGTTGGGGGCCTGTTGGCCCTCAACCAAGTTTTGAGAGAACATTGGTCGTGTTTGACTATTTTTGGGACTTCAATAGGCTGGTCGAAGACAGAGCGCCCAAGCGAAGCGGAGATCGCGGGATCTCACCCATTTTGTGGGATTTTTGTGCTTTTAGGGTTTATGTAACGTGTATGGGATGTCGACCCATGTGTTTACCCATTCTTAGGCATTTTTGTAATGTATAAATAAGTAGCTAGGCAATGTAAGTAGGAGATAAATAGGTTTTGGAGAGGTCATTGGCTTAGTGCACGCCTAGTTGGCTTCATGCAAAGTGTTTTGCAAGTGCTTTGTGCACAAACTATGTAAGGCTTTGTGCTATTGAGGAGAACCGACTTAGTGCAATAGATATGGTTTTGAGGATGGTGGATCTAGTGCATTGTGCACAGGTCACCTGTCTAGGGCGAAGTTAGCTCTGTGGCTTTGTGCCTGTAAGAATATTGAGGGAAACTAATAAAGAAGAAGAAGAGTTGGTGGACGTAGCCCCACACTGGGGTGAACCACGTATATCCTGTGTTGATGTGATTTGTGCAATGTTTTCCATGTTATTTATCTATCTATTTGCTTAGTGCACTGTTCTTGATGTATGATAGATAGATATATGAGTGCTTAGTGATTTATGGTGTGAATGAATGTTATATTTGAACTTATGCTAGGTGCTAAGAGGTTTTAAGGGTTAGATCTTGTGCTAATATATAATAAGGGTTAATCTGTGATGTGAATAAGAATCATAACTTAATTCATATTGTTGGGTAAGTGCTTTGTTAAGTGTTGTGATCACAGATCTGTGTCCCAGCTAGGTTGTAGAAACCTGAGTCCTACAACCGTCCCTACCTCTACCTCGGGTGAGACTTCATCTTCTTCGTAGGTGTTGCCGAAAGGGCTGGTAGTTAGGGTTTTGTTGGTGCATTGTTGAAGCATTGAACCCTAGGTCTGCCCCTGTGCCAACACACACCTCTGTTATGTGCCTTACCCAGGTTGCAATGGAGATTTTATGAGTACTTGGAATATTCCAGTATAGTCATCATGCTGGCTATCTGTAACACCCTGTTTCGCCCAGTTTGTAAATATAACTATATTGGCAAAGAAACTATGGAAAACTCAAAAGTGTGAATGTTTGATTTGATGGACCTTTGCATAAAAGGTCGATGAATGTAAATTCTGCTATTTTCAATAGAAAATGGATACGTGTTGCATGACTCCTGGAAAGATGATGTGCTAAGAGAGACCACAAATGCTATGAAAGAGATGGTGGAGGGGACCATGAATGGCTGCATTAACCTCCACCGAACCAATACTTTGTTGGATTTAATTGCTCAAGATCAGAACAACCCTCTGACCCAGGAATGAATTATAGTCAGGTTGGTAGTTGGGAATACCTTCTCAAGAGTTAATGAGGGGATGGGGAAGACCGCCCATCTGTAAGGCTTCCAGACCTGACCCTAGATTGGGAATTCGGGAGGCACACAATATTGTTGAGAAAGGAAAGAAAGGAAAGCATCGGGGTCAGAGAGAGGGGGACCTACAAGGAGTGCAGAGACGAGAGACTAAGCTCTCGGGTTCGAGGAAGAATTGGGAAAAAATTGCATTCTCATCTTGGGAAATAGAGACTGAGTCGGGAGAAGGAGAGTAACCTTCATCCCTATCTATTTCTGTGCTAGAAGAAGAGATGGAATCTAAAAGCATCATGGTCTAGATTGAGGGTGGCTAGTGGTAAATCCATTAGGAGTGAATGAGCCTATGGTTGGGTGGAAACGTGCACCCCTTTTAGCAGTCGCTTCACGCTATCTAGTTCTGATAAGTGTTTCCATACTTTATACGTTGAATTGAGAATTAATGGTTGCATGCATGTATTTATATATTTGTAAATGGTTTCTGCATTGAAAAGGTTAAATTATGTATATATGTTTGCTTCTTCGAGGAATTATGCTTCTTCTTTTCCCGTATGCTCTAGTTTTGTTAATATTATGGTAGCTGTGGGAGGTATTTACCTCCATGTGTGAACCTAATGAGAATAGAAGACTCTGGAAAGCAAGAGAAAACCCTAATGAGTTGGCTAATAACCCTAATGAGTTAGGTTATTATCCTCCAAGAGAAGAAGTCAGCCAAAAATAATAATAATATTCTGAACAGACACATATCCAGAAGGAGAAGTCGGCCCCAGGAAATTTGACAGCATCGGCAGAACCACTATAAATACAGGGCACCAATTCTCATTTGACAGCATCTCAGAATTGCAGTTCCCAGTTGGTGCGCACTGCAGTTCCCAGTTTGGTGCGCACATGTGGAGGAGGGTTGCAGGTACAGCTGTAGCAGCAACTAGTTTTCAGTATTGGCTTGGACTATCTCTTCGCTAGGGTTTGGACTATCTGATCAGCTATGTTGGTGTGCTATCCTTGGAGGAAGATGCACTACACCTTGTTTGGATATCTAGCCTAGGGTTTTCTTCCAGAGTAATTATCAGTCAAGGTTAGGGTGCTCGGAGGGTGGCTTCGGCCTATGGTTGGGTGACGAGGGTATCGCCAATGGTAAATCGAGCACACCATCTTCTATATTCTAACAGGTTATGGGCCCACACCTCCTTCATTCAGTCTAAACGCTGGAAGGAAACATAACCGCTAGGATATCGATATCGTTGAGGAACTGCCGCTAGGGTTACTAGCAGAAGCAACTTCCAAGACACTGCAACTAGGGTTACTAGCAGGTGTAGTTGCAGAAACCCTAAACCTCTTGTTGAGGCACCTTAAGTGAAGGGATTGACCTAATCTTCAGACGGATCAATGCACCCTAGCCTAGCGCATCTCCTGGCACTCTCAGAAGGCCAAGACGTGAAGTTTGGATTTTTGGTCAAATCTAGGGTTTGACCAAGTCAAGCAGCCATGACGAACTCTATGAAGTTTGAGAACAAGTTAGACAGAGCCTCTAACTTTAGGGCATGGAAGACAAGGATTGACCTCATCCTTGCTAAGAATAAAGTGTTGGATATCGAGAAAGGAAAGATCGTGAAACCATAATTTGAAGAAGGAGAAGAGAAGGAACCATAGAACGTTGCAGCTATGGAGAATTTCAAAGATGTTGACATCAATGCCATGAGTATCATAGTGGATTCCATAAAATACCACTTGATACCCTACATCTCCCATCTTGACTCATCGAAGAAGATGTACGATCCCCTAACAAATCTCTTCTCAGTCAGAAACATTGGACAAGTTATGAGTCTGAAGAATGAACTCTGTGACATGAAGATGAATGATGATGACAACATAACATCATACTTTGTAAGAATCTCCCAGTTAAGATATCAACTACAAGCTATTGAAGAGATCACTTCAGAGAAGGAACTGGTGAACATAGTACTCAATGGTCTTCCCAAGACATGGGATGCATTTTCCGCAAGCATGAACACAAGGAAGGAGTACCTGACATTTGAAGAACTTTGGACTTGTTGTGCTCAAGAAGAATCAAGGATCATTGGAAAAGAGAAACCCCAAAAGAAGTACAATGATCAATCCTTCACAACAAGATTCAAGAACTTCAGGAACAAAAGGAAGTTTGGTTCAAGGAGGAAGACAAATCAAGAGAAAGACATTTCAAAAGTACAATGCTTCAACTGTCAAAAGTACGGTCACTACAAGAATCAGTGTCTCGAGCTAAAGAAAAGGAAGGAGAAACTCGAAGAATCGATTGTCGAAGAAAAGGAACCTACAAAGAAGACTAAGTAGGATGGAAGAGACTTCTTCTTCTAAAAAGGTAACAACACTCTTCTTATTTCTTGTACATATCTTGTTTTCATCGTCCCTATACATATCTTGTATATCTATCTCTTAGAAAGATAAAATGTTCCAAGAAGAACTATATCCATGGAAGAACAAACAAGATGGAAATGGATATCATTAGATAATACCATGAAAAGATGAGATGCAAATCATGTGGAAGCTATTAAATCAATCATGAAGAAACTCAGTAGAAGCAAAGACAAAAAAAAGTCAGCAATCAAGAGAAAATTGGAAAAAGACTTATGACGTTCTGTAGAAGACAACAAGATGGAAGCGTGGACTCTATTAGACAAGAAAGCCAATTATATATTGCAGAAGACAATAAGGATGCAGATGGAAGTATGGACTCTGTCAAATGGAGGGAGTCGATTATATACACTCTTACATGAAGCAAGGGTTAGGAGGGAGCTAATCCTATGATCCATTGAAGATGTTGAAATATATATCCATGGTAGTAGCCATGAAAAGACAGTACATGTTCAGTTAAACCATAGAAGAAGACTTCTTCGAAGATAAGCCTTAAAGTATTCCTGGTTGTTCATCGAGATTCATGATCCTATGATGAAAGGAAGAAATGGAATCTCTAGGGCATGGAATCTATAAGAAACTCCATGGACCCGAGAGCTAAAGAAAAACATGAAGAAGAACATGAGGATTCCAAGAAAGAAAGAGGAACCGGAATAACCAGTCATTATATCAAGAATCACAAGATTACCAGCCTGATATGAACTCACTAAAAGAAATCAAGCAGAAGAACTTAAAGTCGTGATGAAGAACAATGTATGGAAGACTTATGAATGAAAGCATTGTGAGATCTAGAACCAGAGGTTCTCCCAGATGGAGGGAGAAGACTATGATGATTACTTATTTCCAGTACACCAGACATATCACTACATGACTCATTATATCATTCACAACATCCGTGAGTTGGATTTCTACACCAGATGAATGCAAAGAATGTTCTCCAGAGAAATTGAATAAAGAACGTATGAAGAGCAACCTCAAGACCTTGAGGCATACCAGAAGAGACTCTTGTACACAGACAAAAGAAGATAACTTGGTGGAGAACTTCCAGTGCATAGCAGAAGCGTGGTGAAGATTTCCTATAACATCAAGATGACTACTCAATAGATCAGACCTCATGATGACAGAAGAAGTGAAACATAGATATGTTCCAGCTTTCCAACTATGATATACTCTATTGTTCAGATCTACATAAAGCCTTCACAGTGTTCCAGACTAAAGTACATTTGAAATCAAGCATGACATTATCCATGATGAAGTCCAGAAAGGAGAAAAAGATTCTCCCATACATATCTCCACAGATGAGCAGATAAGCAGACATTTTGGTAAAACTTCTATCCAAGATGAAAGAGCTTGCGTACTCAAGGTGGAGCTTATGGAAACAACTTCCTTCTTATTGAAAAAGGAAGAAATGACTCTCCAAGTTAGGAGGGAGCACTGAAAACATTATTGAAGACATTCATCCTTAAATTTGAAAAATAGTCCATCTTGGACAGATGCTTTCCTGTTCGGAAAGTGAATTGAGATTTTTTACGGACAGTCACTTTCCATTGTGGTTAACATAGAAAGTAGTCTGATTGCTGATGTATCATAGACAACGACTTCCCATTGTGGTTAACATGGGGAGTGGTCTAGGGAAGTCTCTCTTCTTGAGAGTTACTCAAGAAGACTGGCCTGCCTCGCCGGACAACAATTTCTCATTGTGGTTAACATGAGGAATGGTCCATTTTGGAGGTTGATACAGGACAGTCTTTTCCTCTTGTGGTTAACAGAGGAAATGGTCTGGACAGTTATTCCTTAGGGTTTATACATTCTCTCTAGGGTGCACTTTGATTAGTGTAGGAGGAATGGCCCAGGGTGGGGAATGGTCTAGGCTCAACAATCAGGGACAAACATTCCTTAGGGTTATACATTCTCTCCAGGGTGCACTTTGATTAGTGTAGGAGGAATGGCCCGTGGTGGGGAATGGTCCAGGACAGATATTCCTTAGGGTTTATACATTCTCTCCAGGGCGCACTTTGATTAGTGTAGGAGGAATGGCCCAGGGTGAGGAATGGCCCAGACTCAGACATTCCTTAGGGTTTATACATTCTATCTAGGGTGCACTTCGATTAGTGTAGGAAGAATGGACCAGGGTGAGGAATGGTCCATGCTCAGAAATCATAAACAATCATTTCTTCCTTGTTTGAGAAGAAATATCTGCCCTAAAAGAGGTGTTCATCGAGGAAGTCGGTATTGACGGGGGCACTGGTAGTATCGGAGGGGAAGGTTGTGACAAGTTCGGCGAGGACAAGAGATTTCTTTCCCTTGGGTGTTGAAAATTTGAGATTGTACTCCTGAAGGATAACGATCCATCGGGCAAATTTTCCATTAATTTGCCGACGACTGAGAAAGTATTGCATGGGGTTGGAATCCACTATGACTTTGGTTGTGTGAAGCAGAATGTAATGGTGCAGTTTCTGGACTGCGAGGACGATTGCAAGGGATAGTTTCTCTTTGCGATTATACTTCAAGGGTGGCCCTGAGAGCTTTTTACTAATGTAGTAAATGACATGCTCACGATCATCATCACTGATCTGAACGAGAACTCCTGCTACTGAGACAGTTGATGCTGATATGTAGAGGATATAGTCACGATTATAGTCGAGTGAACTAATTAAAGGGGTATTAGAGAGTGCCATTTTAAGATCGTCGAATGCTTTTTGGGCATGTTCATCCCAGTGGAATGGGATGTCATGGCGTAGTAAGCGAAGGAAACCGTGTGCTTGAGTGGCATAGTCTAGGACAAATCGCCTTAAAAAGTTAACTTTTCCTTGTAGGCTCTGGAGTTGGCGTAAATTACGGGGGGGGGGGTGGAATTTTTGTGATGGCCTGGACTTTGAGGGGATCCATGGTAATACCACTTTGGGAAATGATGAATCCTAGGAGGCACCCGACAGTGACGCAGAACACACACTTGAGGGGGTTTAAGCGGATGTTGTACTGAAGACACCGTTGGAAGATGATCCGTAAATAATCAAGATGCTGGGTGCATTTTTTGGATCGAGTTGTGAGGTCGTCCAAGTATGTGAGGATGATATGAGCTAGATCGTGAAAAATGTATGTCATAGCCCATTGGAAAGTTGCGCCAGCGTTTTTTAGGCCAAAAGGCATGACACGATATGCAAAAGTACCCCAAGGGGTGGTGAATGTGGTTTTGTATTGATCATCTGGGTGGATTTGGATTTGATTATAGCCAGAGAAACCATCCATGAAGGATAGAGCCTCATGGCCTGCGCAGTCATCGATAATCTGATCGATGAAAGGCGTTGGGAAGTTGTCTTTGGGACATGCATGATTGAGATCGCAAAAGTCCGTTCATACCCGGATAGTACCCTATTTTTTGTTAACGGGTACAGGGTTGGAAACCCATGAGGTATAGGCAATGGGGTAGATGAACCCAGCCACACGTAATTTGTCGATCTCAACTTTGATAGTTGTGGCTTTGGACAGGTGTAGCAGTCATTGTTTTTGACGAACCAATGTGATATTAGGCCAGGTGTCTATGCGATGTTCGACAATAGAGGGATCAAGGCCAGGAATCTCTATGTATGACCAGGAAAAAAATTCCTGGTATTCTTGGAAGAGGGATTTATAGGTGGTAACTTCTTGAGGAGTGCATGCGGCGCCAATGGTGATTTCCTCGACGACTCCATTGTTGATGGAAATAATAATTTTGATGGTGGGGGAGATGTTGGCCATATTTCCTTCTTCAAAAGCATCGGGGGCAGGGATGGGGTTGTTGAACCAGTCGATATGTCCTGATGGGATAAAATCCTTGGTTTCGACTGCGTATATGAGGTGTTGGTTAGGAGGCATGGAGGCTTCCTGTGGAAAGAAGAGTGCTCTGTGGTGTAGCGCATCCCATGGGTAGTCGGGGGTGGTTAACTCCTCGAGTATATCCTCGTCACAGTAGAATTGTTGGGAATACAAGGGATCAAAAAGAGTGATATCGGTGACTATTACCATGTGGTTGTCCTCTGGTGATGAAGAAGCAGGGGGAATGACGCAATGAGATTGCGATGGTTCACTCGACATAAACCAAATATCGAGATACTGAGGATTATTAGTGGTAGTTGGGTGTAAAATTTTTGTGGGGAAATGAACAAGAGAGTTGGGGGGTTTTGGGGGCAAATCCTCGTATAAGTCATCCAAGAACCATGGAGGAATAGGGAGTGCTTCTAGTTCAGGATAAATAATGTGAATAATCTCTAGTGATGGGGTAAGGTTAATCATCGATTCTATAGGGGGTGCAGGGGTTTGAATCAGGGTCATTTGGCTTTGCCTGTATTCAATGATCATAGGACATTGATATGTAAAATGATCTAAGGATTCACATAGAGAGCAAGGGAATCCCATGCATTCTTTGACTGAAGTCGTGACATAATGGATGTCAGTGATGTTTAGTGGGGATGATGTAGTTGGATTGGGTTCGTGTTGGAAGCTTTGGTGTACTACTACTAATGTCTGTCGAAATTGAGGTAGCACTGGGAAATGGTGTGTATAATGGCCATATTCTGAACATATGATGCAAGCGAATTTGGTTCGCAGTCCTTTGCTACTTACATTAGGGGAGGTAGCGACAATACTTTCTAAAGTGACGAACGATGATGGTGTTTGATTGAGTTGAATTAGGTTACGTAACTCGGGTAGAGATGGGCATTTCTTGGTTGGGTGTCCATCTTTCTCACATAGCGCACAAGGTGGTTGGATGCATGGGGGAAGTGGAGCTGTGGGCTCCTTCTTCTTTCACCTGCCCCCAGCTGGGGCATGGAGGTTAGTGAGTGGGGGTGTAGAGGGTATGGTGGGAGTGAGTATGGAAATATGCATTGGGAGTCCTTCTGTTTGGGGGGGAAGGGATGGTTGAGGAACCATCTCTGGTGGATGTAAATATCAAACTGGGATTTCTAACACCATATTAGGGAGGGTAAGCGTTGCGGCTACTTGGAAATATTGTACGCCTGGTGGAGGGTAAAAGAAGGGGATTTGAGTAGTGGCTTGGGGAAATGTCTCCCAAACTGGGATATGACCTTGGGGAGAGGTGAAATCGTGAACTAGTGGAGTCGACGAGTTCGCAGGAGGCTCATGAGGGAGGGGCTCTGTGACTAGTGGGACGTCAGATATGAGAGAAGCCTCCCTGGGAGGAAGGGTATCCTCAATGTCCTTTCCTTTGGACGAGATGACACATACCTGATTAGAAGGATGAAGGAGTGGTGGTGCACCATGGTAAGTTCCTAACAATGACGGGTCTTTGAAAATTCTGAGCCCCATTTCGATGAGTGGGTATGCTTCAGGATTAGTGTGGACGAGGGGGAGAATGTTATTGATGTTGGCAGAAGGGTTAGGCTCATAATGTGAAACTTGATCAATGGTAATGATATTCCCGTTATGAGGGAACATCATGGTTCTAAAGATGGAAGAGGTAACTGCCTTGATAACGTACATGTAGCTACGACTGAACAAGATATTGTAATCGAGTGGGGCATTGATAACTTCAATGTCGATGAGAATGGTCTTGCCCCGAGTTCTATAGGGACATTTTGGAAGAGCCCTTCGGGAGAAGATGGTCATCCATCATAAGCTCTTAAGGTAATGGAAGATGGTACGAGTTCGTGGGAACCAAGTTTTTGCCATACAGATTTGGACATGATGCATGTGGATGCGCCTTCATCGATGATGCATCGATGAACTGTAATGTTCCGAATTTTAACAGGGATTTGAAAAGCGATGAGAGCGGGGAGGTGAGGTTCTCCGCTGTCGAGATCGAATGTGATGAGTTGAGTATCCACAAGGTCGACTGCCCCCAAGAAGGAAAGTAATGATTTCCGTTGAGTGGGACAAGTTTAAAGGACTTCTAAGACTGACATGGAAGCCAGAGATTGTGCTAAGTCATCGACCAAACTGTAATTATGAGCCACCCTAGCTTGTAGGTTGTGGACATTCCTACGCAATGGTATGCAAGGGATGCGAAGAGGTGTTTCCAGGTTAGGGCGAGGAATCACCAATGGGGGTCCCGTTGGTGCTGGGATTGTTTCTGGGGGAATGGGAGGAGACTCAGTGGGTGCACGGTATTGACGACTACATGTCTGTAGAAGGACTTCTTCCTCGCTAGTGAGGAGGATAGTACGATCTACGAGATTGTTCGGGTTGAGATATTGTCCCAACTGTGGTGGGGTAGGTTGCATGTCCTGTTGGGTGTTCATCACACCCTGGTGTGGAATGGGGTTCTGTAGCACGGCTGGGGGAGGTTTTTGTATGTATTGTTGTGGGGCTTGCTGAGGGGTAGGCGGTGCTGGAGGATGTGGTCCATTTCCTGAGTCTTTCATCCGTTTAAAATCAGCGATTTGGGGGCAATGATGAGTATAATGACCGAATTCACTGCAAAGGGCACAATGGAAGTTGGTTCGAAGATTATTGTTGTTTTTCCCTTGACGTCTGTTGTTATTTCCCCTCTGGGGGTTCTGATTCCCTTGGTTATGGTTTCCCCCAGTAGGTTGGTTCTGTTGGGGGTGATTCCCGCCTTGACCTGGGTTGCTATTGTTCCATTTTTTTCCTTTCTTTTTGGCATTATTTGACTGATCGATTGGATTTGTCGTATTCAGTTGTTAAATTTTTTTATATTGCTGAATGGGAGAGGGTTGAACAAAATTCACCCTAGCATGAGGGTGTCCTGGTGGTGGAGCCATGGGCTGTCGAGGGCTAGTAAATGGAAAGTATGGATTCTGTTGGGTTAATGATCCGTAGGGTACATAGGAAGGCATGGCGCTTTCGCTAGTACTTAGAGTATAAGTTGAGGTAGAGGGAGTACCATAACTTGTTTGGATAGGTGGGTGTATTGTGGGTGTCGGTGGTGCCCCACTGATGGGTGGAGGAAGGGAAACATGGTATGGTTGTTGATAAAGGGGTGGGGGATAATAAGGGGTTCCTCCATATGCCGACGGATATTGAGGTGTGCCATACATTGGTGGTTGTTGGGGTTGTGTATTGTGGTGCGTGGTGTTACCAATCAATCCATCTGCTGAGTGAGACATCTCAGGTTTATCTTGGCCAAATGGCATGGGTTTTGGGAGATCATGAAGTACTGTGTATAAGTACCCTGATTGTGAATAGATGAGGTCGTATTGTTGAGCCTTACTGATGGATTCTTCTTCTGATTGAGGGAAGGTGGAAGCCACATCTTTACCGAGGAGAGAGACAAGTGATCTGAGAAACCAATCAAGACATTGTTGTTTGGTGGTTTCTGCTTTGCACAAACTACGTCGTCGATGCCACTGGTGAATGTGATCAACGATATGTGTGGCTGATGTTTGTTTAAAATTAGAGAGTAGTTCAATACCATTGTCATGGCGGATTGGTAATTGGAAGAAGGTCAAAAATGATTTAGCCAAGGACTCGAAAGTCGCATGGGACCCCGATTTTTCGTCTACATACCATTTGGCTGATGGGCCAGTGAGTGTGCGTTGAAATAATCATAGTCTGATGGAATCATCCATAATGTTGTTGGAAGAGAACCATAAGTGGAAAGTCATGGCAGGGTTGGCAGGGTCATCTCCTGCCTTTCCTTAAAACTTGGGGATATTTGAAGGTAGTTTGGTAGGCATTGCAGGCCATGTGGGGTCATGCAATATAGGATCATTTTTGAGTTTGCTTAGATCTGGTATGTTGAGAGAGGCCAAGTATGGCATATGTAGTGGTGGAGGAGGATTAGTTCCAGCCATGGTGTGAGTGGTTTTTGAACCTGACCCTTGGGGGGGACTAGGTGGGTTTGTACTTCCCCCGTGAGAGGAAGTTGGCCCCCCGCTTCCGTGTAAAGGAGAGCGAGTGGACGGTGGACCTTGGGAATTGGACCCAAGTAAGGTAGAACCAAGCAAAGTTGATCCTAAGATAGTGGCACTCACTGGAGTGTGAGAAGGTGGAACCGATGAGTTGACAAGACTAGGAACTCCCCCTAGAATAGGAGGGAGGTTTAGCAAGCGTCTGGAATGATGGGGGTTCTGTGGGTCCCCTATGATGTTCGACTAGCTAAGTGGATGTGTGCGAATGGTAGTGAGAGTAAGAAATAAACAAGATCCTTTGTTTGTAATTTTTTGAACTTTACACAATATATATCTAAATCAAATGTAATCAGAAGTGCATCATACATAAAGTGTTTTGATAAAGAAGCATATATGTGGGTAAGTGGATTTTGTCCGCGTGGGGAAACAAAGAAAAAAAATGCTCGTGTCCTAAAAGGTGTAACATCCTTCCTCTCAAAATAGCACTGGACCTTCCAAAAGCACTCGACAGTGGGGCTTGAAGCCACCGAAAGAGAAACGAGTGAAGGATGAAGCGATCAGTTATAATGAGGGGTAGAGGGGGCATATCCTGAAAGAACTGGCGATATTTCCCAATAGCCACACAAAATTCGATCAAGATGCAATTGCAGCCCACAATTGCCACCTGGGTAGATGTCCTGAAATTTGGTCACTAGGTACCTCGGTCAAAGTGCAACATTTAGATTTGAGGCCTAACAAATGGGTCACGGGCTGGATCCCGTCCAAGAGGTGGGTGCCTCAAGGGGGGACGCACAGAACAACTGGACCTCGGCCTTCAACCCTTCACGGGTATCTCCCTGCCTTATGGTGTTAGGAACACTTGATTTGGAGGATTTACAGTTCCCTATTTGACAACTTATATTGTTTCTGACAATGTGAGAACCAGATAACGGGGACTTATTTGGATGCCTATCCCCGAAATCCTACCTAGACTAAAAGATTTCTTTTGGCACCTCCTGTGGAGGAAAACTTAGTGAGTTTTTTAGAAATTTTTTAGATGTGGTTGTTTGAGAGATTAGGGGTGTGATCCAATCTCGTTGAAATTAAATGGGAGTGGATAGTTTCGTAAAGAAAAGGGTGGGGTGTTTCAGAATCCCGTTGGAGGAAACCTACTTTTGACCTCCACGTTTCGAGATGAAAACTATGTGAGTGATAAGTGACTTTTGTGTGTGAATGAGTGAAAGTGTGCCAATGTTTTTAATGAATTAGGTGTCACCTTGTTGCATGTGGACTTCGCTTGGTCCTTACAAGTGTTGATTACCTAATTAACTAAATGCCTTTGGTACAACCTTGTGTAATTCAAAAGTCCCTAGGAAGCTAGTATGTGGACATGTGGGTCCGTTAATATTCCTTTAATTCCCTATTGTGATTTAATCTAAGAAAGCTTTGAAACTATCCTAGATTGTGATCATGTGGGCATGTATGGGCCCGTTACAAAACCTTTAAACTTTCCCTAGTGATTTAATCTAAGAAAGTAAATTTCAACACTATCTTATCTTTGTAGCATGTGGGCATGTATGGGCCCGTTACAATCTTGCGATGTGTTTAAAAAATAAACTAAGAGGAGTCTCGAGAGGGTTGTTGTCCTCTCCTAAAGGTTTTAGTCTTTTTAAGGGAGATGAAATTGTCCTACAACCTTTTTCTGATTCTCAAGGTCGCTTTGAAGCGCGAGACAAGAGCATACTAAACGATTGTTATCCAACTTCTGGTCTCAATGCAAGTTTTATGTGATTACAAATGATTCCAACTTATACTCTTTAGCCAAAGCAAGCCATCCATGTGGAAAAATGAAATCAAAAGAAGAAATAATGATTTTAAACCTCCTAAGTGCCTATGTGTTTTTGACTAATCCCTTTATATGGAGAGGGAACTAAGTGTGGTGCAGATTAAAACATGTATGAAATCATTTTTAAGAAGGCTAGAGGCCTTCCCCAAATCACAAAAAGGCTTACAATGTGTATTTTTCTGCACAGGTGCACGGGTCTCAGAGTAGACAGAGGCGCACTGACCGCCTATGCACAAACCGAAAAATACTTTTGGGCGCAGGTGCACGGAGGGCGCTGAACAACATAGCAATTTTGGTCCACGTGCGCACGATGCGCGACTGTGGGCCAATAAACCCGCACACACTTGTCACACGGCCGTGAAGAAAATTCCAAATGGAATTCTCTCAATTCAACTTTGAATTGGATTTTTTGCAGGTCGGCTTGGGCCGGTTAAGGTACCTGTAGGTTAAATAAACCAAAAGAAGAGCTAGAAAAACCCAAATGGGGTAGGAAATTGATACCTTTCCCCAGTGGAGTCGCCAATCTGTTGTGCCTCTTTTGTCACCTAAATGAGCAAAACAGAGGTGCTTACAAGATTAGTTGGGTTAGCTAAGAAAGATAGCAGTGAAGGAAAGGGTTAGAAAAAGAAACATAAAAGACTAAGCTAAGAATTAAACTAAGAAATGAAAGAACAATTAAACTATTGAGCATAAGGACATAAGAACAAGAAACCAATAAGACTCATGTCACCAATGGAAATGATTGTATTAGTGAAAAGAAAACACCAGAAGAAAGAGGACTTTGGGTCCCTTATTCCTCCAAGGGAGGGCTCTTGGACCCCCACAATTGAGATCTTCTTACAACTTTGAAACATGAAAGAAATGGTGAAAGAATCCCAAGCTAATCCACTCAAAAGGTGAGGTGGATTGCCCAAATGGAATGATGCTAGTATGCTCTTGATGAGAAAAGAGGATTCCCCTAGAGAATATCAACATCATAACCTTGCAAATGAATTCCTTGAAAATGTAGTTCACCCATGGCCTTGTTTTATAGCACCACTTTGAGGTATTGTGCAACCAACTTTTAGTGTGAAAAGGGGTTGTTTAGGGCATTTTTAGGTCTTTGACCAGCCACCCAGTTGGATCCAGCCGAGATTTGGATGTCAAATCAACTTGGAAGTTGAACCAGAAGTGGGTGGGAGGCCGACCAATCTCATAAATGTGTCGTTCTCAGGTGTATGCGTCTTTTAGCGACCATAGTCGCGCATCGTGCACATGTGTGCTTTTCTTGCATTTCTGGATGGCGCATGTGCACGCGCGCCCTGTGTAGTTATAGCGCACCTTGATTTTATAACTGGTTGTATAGTTTTGGACCTTTTGGAAATGTTTTTTGTGTAATTTTGGTCCATGGGTGAACTCATAGTTGTCTGAAGATGCTGGATTCCTGTAACCATTTGCGGATGAAATTTCAGTGATAACAGTTTGATTAGGCCATGATGAAACAAACTATTGCTAGACTTCTAGGGCTTAGCATGAACTTTGGAAGCCATTTTGGTAAGGATTTTAAGTAAATAATAAGGCGTATTCAAAGGTTTCTTACCACTGAATTGAAGAAACAATCTGAAATGATAAATCATATTCCTTCCATATCTCCCTTCACACATGATATAAACCTGAATGATCTTCAACAATTCCTACCATTTATCCTCCAAATAACTTCTAGGAATTTCATGTTGCCATTTCATTTTTTGATGTTCCTTTTTTGAGAAATGCTCTGAAAACGAATTACTTGACTGAGGTGGTCTTAAACCACTTTTCACCTTCACCAGGCATATTTGTAGCTGTTGTTATACTCGCCTCAATTATTTGCATCAGAACAGGTCCAAGTTGAATTTTAACCCCATCAAAACTTTTAGTAAACACCTATGTGACACCCTGATGATATCCTTGGAGTTTTTGGAAAAAACTGTAGAATCCAACATTTTTAAACAACTCACAACCTTCAGGATGTGCCTCAAGATATGTAATGTCTTGTAATTCCTTTCTAAGAACAACACCTCCTTTTGCAATTTTCATGTCGAAACAATAGTGACTATTCAGAGGTTGCTCAAATTTGGACCGATGATGAAGGATACAGGATATGTAAGTGAGGGAAATTGACTTATATAAGAATGTAGGAAGATTGAATAAAAAAGAGCTCAAAAATGGAGAATCGAAAGATGAAAGTGCTTTGGGTGGTTGTGGCAAGATTTTAAATAATTTAAAGAGACAAGAAACCAATTCAATGTATTTGAACAATGATAGCCGTTAAATAAAACCGATTATAATTATTGGCACGATCTAGGGTTATGATTTATCGACTAGACATGGAGGAAACAAAGCATCATATTTATTTGAAATCGGACTAATGGTGATCAAAAGCGATTTAGGCAACATATAAACAAATTGTACCATGCGTACAAACGGTGGTTTAGGAGAGTGATAGGGCCCTTTAGTCACGTATAATATTCTGCACATTCGCAAGCTTATGATAGGTGTAAATAAATCATTTAGCTACCAAATGCTTTAACTTTCTGTAGCTAATAGCCATAAAATTTCATCTTTTAGCTACCGAAAATCACATTTGCTGCCAAAATTAAAAAAATGAGTTTTATCATGCAATATCTAATTATGCCATTCTAGAAACCCATGTAGATACATCATAATCCAAAAATTTATATGTGCTAACACACTCGTTATTAATAACCAAGGTTATGGTAATTTATGCCGACATAACACCTTATGAGACCTAACTTACCCATTACACATTCACGTGAACTTGCAAAAGCTCTATTTTTTATATTGTGGATGTGATTTAGCTTCTGATTTCAACCAGGCTCTAAGACTGTAGGTATGTGGATATTTTATTCTTGTATTACTATAGTGTTATATCTATACAGTAGAATTATCGGGTTTTTGGTTATTGCAGGACATATCAGTGACACAATGTCACGCCCACATACCAGGAAGGGGAAGAATCCTACAACAAATGTATTTGATGTTGATTAATTGGGTTGGTTGTCATTGATGTCAACCCCTAAAAAAATTCTGGTAGCACAAAGGTTTGGGTAATGGACCCAAGTTTGTTTTATGGATAATGGTATGAGTTTTGATATATTTGCAGGAAATACTATTCTAGATGGATAGTACATGTCATGCCATTTCCAATGGTATGTGGAACGTCACATAACTCCTCATGGTTAGAGGGTTATGGCCATGTGGAATTGGAGAACCCTCATGAGTCATCTAGAAGCCCGAAAAGGTCAAACTAGTCAAAGTAGTTGCAAATAAGAAATTATTTAAAGAATAAAGTGAAGTGATGAGTGTACTATAAGTCAAGGTGGATACAAAAGAAATTGTTTAAATAATAAAGTTAATGGAGAAATTACTAAGTGGACAAGTGGTTAGAAGTGGGTTAACCCTAAAATAAGGAAAGTGGGTTAAGATGGTTAGAAGGTAATTTAAATAATAAAGTGAAGTGATGAGTGTACTATAAGTCAAAGTGGATACAAAATAAATTATTTAAATAATAAAGTTAATGGATAAATTACTAAGTGGACAAGTGGTTAGAAGTGGGTTAGCCCTAAAATAAGGAAAGTGGGTTAAGATGGTTAAAAGGTAACCCCTTGAGGAAGCTACATGAAGGTATAAATAAGAGGCAAGGGTCTCTCATTTTGAATCACACTTGAGAATATTGAATATATACAAGTGACTGAGCTAACCAAAGGATATATAAGTCGAATTTCAAAGGGAAGGTGAAGTAAAGAAGGCCGAAATTCAAGGGAGGATAAATTATTTTGATGATGCTTTCTAAGGTATCTTATTTACAGGTCATCTCACCATTTTTGCAATATTTTTTTTATAGAATGATTCAAAATGTGAAATTGGGAAGCCATTGAGGAAAATATCCAAGTAGCTGTGATAAAAATTTCACCTTGTGGGTCGTTGTATTTTTGGAGTTACACTCCATGGAAAATAGGGTTTGTGGCTAGTCCTGAAACAAGTCTAAAACAAGTGTTTCAAGTAAAAAAGTCATAAATTCTTCATAAAAGATCCAAATTCAGTAAGACCAAATTTATTGGTTAGAGTATAGTATTTAGTATTTTGTGTACCATTTTCAGATTTATACAACAAATATTCTGTGCAGGGCACGCTCTATACGTTCTCTGTCTAGAATAAGCCATAATTCAACAAGGTATGCCATTTTTTCTATAACTCCTTTTTTGAGAGGTTCCAAGTAGTGAAACCTGGAGGAATTGCATAAACGACACTGAAGAATATTGTGTACCATTTTTGTATCTTTATTCATTACAGGTACATATTTATGATTATTTCCAGTTAGGGTTGTTGACTAATCCAAAATTAGTCATGTGAGACTAAAGTAAAGTTTGATGAAAATGCTAGACTCTTGTTGTTAAAGTTAAGGAAGGTTTGCAGGCATGTGATCATATACACTAGGTCTATTACAGAGTTAAAAATCAGATTTGGATGATGAAATTGATGATGGATTTTGGTTGAGGTATATTACAGATAGAGGTTGTATAACAGTGAGGTTGTGGCACATGGTTTGATGTAATGGTTTATGGTATTTGGTTATGGATAGTGTGATGTATTGCTAGATAAATTTTGATGGTTATATTGGTATATGTATTTGGTATATGGTTGAATTACATGTTGGGTAGATGGTTGAGATAAGTAGTTGATGCGTTGGAACATACATGAGGTATATAGTTGATGATGTTGGTAAATCTTGATGAGTCATAGTTTATATGTATTTGATACATGATTGGTACATATTTGGTGCATGGTTGATGCAATCGTTGATGGTATAGGTTGAGGTATAGGTTGGTGCATGGTTGATGCACTTGTTTATGGTACAGGCTGATTACAGGTTGTTTGGTATAGGTTGGTGCATGGTTGATGCACTTGTTTATGGTACAGGTTGATTACAGGTTGATTGGTACAAGTTTACAACAATATATCTCACAGTGATAGTGTGGTAGTGGTTCCATCATTCTACTTTTATTTCAAGGCGATTGGACGGGGTAAGGACAGGTGGTTGTAGCCACCTTCCGGTTGTAGCCGGAGAACATAGGGGGTGGTAGCCTCCTTCTAGTTGTAGCAAGAGAATTGGGGATTTGGAGCTTCCCTTAGGTTGTAGCCTGAGAACATAGGAGGTTGTAGCCTCCTTTTGGTTGTAGCTAGAGAGTTGAGGAGTTGGAGATTCCCTCAGGTTGTAGCCTGAGAAACTAGGGGGTTGGAGCCTCCTTCCAGTTGTATCTGGAAAACAAAGGAATTTGGTGCTTCCAATGAATATAATTCTTAAAGACATATAAGAAAATACATTATGTGGTTTTGTCCTGCTTCGGGTTTCCACGTAAAAACACTGGTGTACTGTGCATGTGTATGATTGCTCATTTGTTCATTGTTTATTTACTCTGCAAATATTGGATGATAATGATACATTGATATAACACTTTCATTTGTGGTTAAAAAGGATTGAATTACTCTATTATTGATTCACCGCCCCGTCCCCACCCGCCCCCTCTCAATAATCCAACAATTGGTATCAGAGTAGGTTCCTTTAGGAAATAGTTTAACCATTGGAAGGAGATCATGGATTATTATGAGAATGGAGTACCAATGTTTAATGGTCAGAATGGTTTAAAGTATGAGATGTGGAGTAGAAGGACGAAAGTATTTTTACAGGAGCGAGGGAATTATATTTGGCTATGAGTTGTTACAGGATATGATAGTTCAAAAAGGGAAAACACTACAACCAAGAAGGAATTGAAGAAGAATAACAAAGCAATGGATTTCATCTGGGAAGGATTACCTAATCCGGTAATAGAAAATGTTGGCAAATGTTCATCAACCAAAGAACTTTGGGATAAGTTACATGACATATATTCTCCACCCATCGTAGATTCATAAAATGCCAAAGAAGATGCAGATACAGATCAAGAAGAATAATGTTCACCATGTCAAACAAGTTTAGAATATGAAGAGTATATAATCATCAGAGGTATGTTGTTTTTTTTTTAACTGTGAAAAACACGGACATCTTGAAATAGAACTCCATGAAGGAAATGAGACATAAAAACTAATTGAGAAGGAAGACAATTATGAAGCAGAAATGATTAGTTCTTTAGATGAAACAAGATAAGAAAACAAGTCACTCAAGAAAGAATTGACGAAACAAAAGGAAAGTGCTCACATTTTTTAAGAAGCCCAACAGGTCATCCAGAACTTAAGAACTCAGCTAGAAGAAGCCAGGAAGATCGAATAAAATTTGAAAGATCAAAAGCAGTATTTGGATGCCAACATAGCAACACAGAAGGAAGAATCGGAAATGAGAGAAATGATATTGACAGATCATCTTAAAGAAAGAACTAACGATCTAAACCAGCTTGAGGCAGAGTTTGGTCAAGAAGAGAAAGGACTTGAAGAAGAAATAATCACATTAAAAATCCATCTTGAATAAGAGAAAAGAACAGAATAAGTCATGAAGTCTCAGATAATGAAGATAGAAGAAGAGGTTGAGAAGCTTGAAGAAGAAGTTGTCACATTGAGAAGTAAAATCATCAAGCTCAACAAGAACGTTGAAGAGACAGTAACATCCACATCCGTTATAGAGAATGAAGAGAAACACTCTAGGTTGCTAGAAAAGAAGAATGAAGAAAATAGAAAGAGTTATGTAGAAGCACTCAAATGAAGGAATCATGGTCAACCAGAATCTAAGAAAAATATTAAAGATACATATTCAAGAAGACCATCCATGTTCAAGCCACAAAGAAGCTTCAATCATGATCATGATCAGTCAAGGCAGAAATTCAGAAGGACTACACCACAAATAAGATCGTTCACTCCTAGGTATGTAAATTTATTTTATGGCCATTGTTTTTATTGTACTAATTTTGGACATAAGGTTGCAAATTGAAGGGATTATAAAAATGTTCAAGAAAGAAATGCCTATGTGGCCCCACATAACATTGAATGTTACAAATGGCATAACCATGGACACATAGCTAGTGATTGTAGAAGCATTATCGATACTTCCATGAAAGAGAACACTAATATCAGTTATAATAAAGTATGGATAAGAAAACACTAAGAACAGGTGAACAAAGACCAGGTCCCAAAGATCGCAAGATTGGAAATAAAATGAGATGAAGAAAATTCTACAGAGAAAAAGAAAGATGTCAGATACATAAGGGTTTGGAAAATAACTGAAAGAAAAGAAGGACAGGTAAATAAGGAACAAGTTCAAGATATTGTACTTTCAGGCATTGTAGTGAAAGATGAATCCACATACAGAAATAAATAAGTCAGATCTCAGATAGATGATGAATCTACCAATGAAGATGATGATGAATACACATAAGAGAAATAATTGTTCTGAGCCATTCGGCTTAGAGACTCCCAGGTAACATGAATATTAGACATGGGGAGTCTATGTGATAGTTGTGACATACCAAAGAACCATCCTTCGAACGACTTTCATATTTTGAGCAGATGGATCCAAAGAAGTCAGTTAGCAGTAATACAGTTTGATAGTTGTAGTAGTGAATAATTCATGATAGTATAGTAATAAATGGGTCAACATTATGGACAGTTGTGCAGTAGATTCTTGGAAAGTATGGATAGATATGGATTTACAAGAACACTTTGCATGTTTGGATAGATATATGACAGTAGACGAGAGCATGGATTCATAGATTGGTTCAGAGAGTGGTTCAAAGACAAAGTAATATTATGGATGTTAATTACATAGGAAATGGCTCGAACAATGTAGTGCATACGTCATTTCACATGCAGTGCATACGTCATTTCACATTAAAAATGAAGTAATGCTCAGAAACAACAATGAGAAAACTCCTTACGAGCTATGGAAAGGAAGACCGGAAAATGTGAAGCACTTCAAAGTATTTGGAATCAAATGCTACATCGAAAGAGAACATGGCAGAATGGGAAAGTTTGACTCTTGTGTGGAAAAATGAGTACTTGTTGGTTACTCAAGTACAAGGAAAGCATACAATTGTTACAATATGAGATTGAACAAAGTTGTGGAAAGCATCAATGTAACAATTGATGAAATAAGTGGACGAGAATCAAAGAAGAAAAAAATGAATCAGTGGAACAACTTTACGAAGAAGAAGCAGAAGATGAAGAAGAAGTATAAGGGGAAGATGAAGAGGATTAGAAGTAAGTATAAGAGCAAGTTCAACAAGTGCCTCCAAAGACACCTAGAAAACGAGTACAAAAGAATCATCTTTCAAACCAAATGTAATGCATGCAGTTGGACAGGTGGCACGATTTCAAGAAGCACCAAAGGAATCACATGTATTAGCAATGAAGAGGATTTTCATATATCTCAAAGGAACATAAGAGTTTGGATTATGGTATCCAAAAGGAAAGGATCTATCACTTATTGCCTACACAGATGCAGATTGGGAAAGTTGCATTGATGACCAACTAAGCACTAGTGGAGCAACATTCTACTTGGGTGAGTGTTTTGTATCTTGGCTAAGCAAGAAACAATCATTAATATCTTTATCTACAGCCAAAGCAGAGTATATTGCAGCAACGAGATGTTGTACTTAGGTTCTATGGATGAAACAAAATTTGACATATATATAGGTTGAGTATGATGAGCTCATTCCAATCTATTGTGATAATACAAACGCCATCAGTATCTCAAAGAACCTAGTGATGCACTCCAAGACGAAGCACATTCTAATAAAGTATCACTTTCTATGGGAACAAATTGCATAGAAGAACACCAGAGTTGAATATGTGGGCACAAAATAACAAGTGGCAAACATCTTTACAAAACCGTTTACAAGGGAATCCTTTGAGTATCTTTGCCAGATACTCGAAGTAATTTCTACTCCAAAATGAATGCTTTTGAATGTTTATATTATATGTCTTAGATTTACATGAGGAAGCACCATAAAGAGGACAATTCAGGTTGGGGGATCAGTTTCAGGAAGAGTTCGGTCAGGGGGAGTATCCCCAAGGATAGTTCAGTTAGGGGGAGCAACCCCAAATGGAAAGACACATTTTCCATTGATGACAAAGGGGGAGAGATTTATCAGATGGAAAGGTAAATGCTTAGAGAAAGAGCACAGAGGCATGGTTCCAAGGGGAGTGATGGTCATAGGGGGAGAATGAGTGATATGAATTTAGTATTGCATCAGAGTGTTGCCATCAATTCCAAAGGGGGAGATTGTTGATTAATTTGGTTGGTTTTCATTGATGTCAACCCTTGAAGAAAGTCCGATAGAAAATTCTGGTAGCACAAACGTTTGGGTAATGGACCCAAGTTTGTTTGATGGATAATGGTATGAATTTTGATATATTTGTAGGAAAGACTATTGTAGATGGATAGTACATCTCATGTCATTTCCAGTGGTATGTGGAATGTCACATAACTCCTCACGATTAGAGATTTATGTCCATGTGAAGTTGGAGAACCTCATGAGTCATCTAGAAGCCCCAAAAGGTCAAAGTAGTCAAAGTGGTTGCAAAGAAGAAATTATTTAAATAATAAAGTGAAGTGATGAGTGTACTATAAGTCAAAGTGGATACAAAATAAATTGTTTAAATAATAAAGTTGATGGAGAAATTACTAAGTGCACAAGTGGTCAGAAGTGGGTTATCCCTAAAATAAGGAAAGTGGGTTAAGATGGTTGGAAGGTAATTTAAATAATAAAGTGAAGTGATGAGTGTACTATAAGTCAAAGTGGATACAAAATAAATTGTTTAAATAATAAATTTAATGGAGAAATTACTAAGTGGACAAGTGGTTAGAAGTGGGTTAGCCCTAAAATAAGGAAAGTGGGTTAAGATGGTTAGAAGGTAACCCCTTGAGGAAGCTACATGAAAGTATAAATAAGAGGCAAGGGTCTCTCATTTTGAATCACACTTGAGAATATTGAATATATACAAGTGACTGAGGTAACCAAAGGATATATAATCCGTATTTCAGAGGGAAGGTGAAGTAAAGAAGGCCGAAATTCAAGGGAGGATAAATTCTTTTGATGATGCTTTCTAAGGTATGTTATTTACAGGTCATCTCACCATTTTTGCAATAAATTTTTTTATAGAATGATTCAGACTATGAAATTGGAAGGACATCGAGGAAACATATCCAAGTATCTGTGATAAAAATTTCACCTTGTGGGTCGTTGCATTTTTTGAGTTACACTCTGTGGAAAATAGGGTTTGTGGCTAGTCCTGAAACTAGTCTAAAACAAATGTTTCGGGTAAAAATGTCATAAATTCTTCATAAAAGATCCAAATTCAGTAATACCAAATGCATTGGTTAGAGTACAGTCTTTAGTATTCTGTGTACCATTTTCAGATCCATACAACAAATATTCCGCGCGGGGCACGCTCTACACGTTCTCTCTTTAGAATAAGCCAGAATTCAATATGGTATGCCATTTTTGTTATAACTCCTTTTCTGAGAGTTTCCAAGTAGTGAAACCTGGAGGAATTGCATAAAAGACACTGAAGAACATTGTGTACCATTTTTATATTTTTATTCATTATAGGTACATATTTATGATTATTTCAAGTTAGGGTTGTTGACTAATCCAAAATTAGTCACGTGAGACTAAAGTAAAGTTTGATGAAAATTTTAGTCTCTTGTTGTTAAAGTTAAGGAAGGTTTGTAGGTATGTGATCATATACATCAGGTCTATTACAAAGTTACAAATCGGATTTGGATGATGAAATTTCTAAGGGATTTTGGTTGAGGTATGTTACAGATAGAGGTTGTATAACAGTGAGGTTGTGGCACAAGGTTTGATGTAATGGTTTATGGTATTTGGTTATGGATAGTGTGATGTATTGCTAATTAAATTTTGATGGTTATATTGGTATATGGTTGAGGTACATGTTGGCTACATGGTTGAGACAAGTAGTTGATGAGTTGGCACATACATGAGGTGTATAGTTGATGATGTTGGTACATCTTGATGAGTCATAGTTTATGTGTATTTGATGCATGATTGGTACATATTTGGTGCATGGTCGATGCACTCGTTGATGGTACAGGTTGGTGCATGGTTGATGCACTTTTTATGGTATACGTTGATTACGTGTTGTTTGGTACATGTTGTTGCATGGTTGATGCACTTGTTTATGGTACAAGTTGATTACAGGTTGATTGGTATAGGTTTACAACAATATATCTCACAGTGATAGTGTGACAGTGGTTCCATCATTCTACTTTTATTCCAGGGTGGTTAGACGGGGTAAGGGCAGGTGCTTGTGGCTACCTTCCGGTTGTAGCCAAAGAACATAGGGGGTTGTAGCCTCCTTCTGGTTGTATTCAGAGAATTGGGGAGTTGGAACTTCCCTCAGGCTGTATCCTGATAACATAGAGGGTTGTAGCCTTCTTCTGGTTGTAGCCAGAGAATTGGGGATTTGGAGCTTCCCTCAAGTTGTAGCCTGAGAAACTAGGGGTTCGGAGCCTCCTTCCAGTTGTAGCTGGAAAAAAAAGGAATTTGGTGCTTCCAATGGATGTAATTCTTAAAGACATATAAGAAAAAACATTTTGTGGTTTTCTCCCGCTTTGGGTTTCTACGTAAAAACACTGGTGTACTATGTATGTGTATGATTGCTCATTTTTTCATTGTTTATTTACTCTGCAACTATTGGATGATAATGATACATTGATATAACACTTGCATTTGTGGTTAAAAAGAATTGAATTAC
>ML801092.1:133362-145983 GCA_009831015.1 Picea engelmannii
CCCCCCCCCTCTCAATAATCCAACACCTGCACCAACGACTATTGCAAATTCGACCAACATTCTAGTTATAGACATTGACTATCACAATGGGATGGAGAATTGTCCTAGGCTCGGCGAGATATACAATATTTTTAACATAGGTGATTTTGAACTAAAAGATGTGAATTTTCATGTTTATCGAAACATCTGGAAAAGTTCCATTCACCTACTAGCATCCCACTCTATTTTATTTCCATACAACGACGTGACAAAGTGGTGTCTTAAACACTTTGAACAGAACACAACTACAATTATGAGAAAGTCAGAAATATAGATAGAATATCTCAAACCAGAAGATATAAGCCTCTGGTACGACCTTCTAGAGCCCAAGGTTTCCTTAAATAAATAATTCTTGAAGAAATTCAACAAAGAGAACAAGGATTTTGCTAAATTAATGGAATATTGGTGGATCAATGAAGACAAGAAATTCAAGCAAGGGCAGAGGTTGATTACTACCCAGGAACTTAAAACGCTATACAAGATGTTGACTACCATGCTATGCAGGATTTATGGAGAAGAAAATAATACAATAGTGAAGATAGGGAAGGTATTTAATTGGGAAGAAATATTAACTTTCAACATATGCCATAAATCATAAATGTCCCAAGTATGAAGAAACTATGTTTTTACATGTATGCATATCTAATTGATGCCATATGATCCTCCATGAAATTTCCTTCTTTGGGATGGAATTGGGACCAAGGTCAACCTCCTATACATATTTATTGTTCAGAACTATGGGATGTTAATGACAATAAATACATCTACGATATATGTGACTATTTCCTCGCCATTTTGCATACCACAATAATTGGATATTCACCATATAGTATATCCATGAGAGCCATGAAGGGTGTGAAAGAAATAAAAAAATGGTACTTAGGTAAATACTATACCCACATAAAGGTCTACAAGAATTTTGAATCCCCACACCTCCTTCCAAAATATATCCCTGATAAGCTATTGATAAGGGAAATTTCCCACCAAACCATGGGAACGGGAATAGCCTCTCTCCTCTCGGGTAACAGTAAAAATATTTGTCCCACATTCCCTATTTTTATAGGATATTATTCATTGTTAAATGGTCCTCATGCTAGGAAAGAATCATATTCTATACAAGAAATATGTTTATGCCTAGGGGAAGTAAGAGGACATGACCCACAAAACCTAGCCCTTGACCATCTCAAATTTGTTGGCCTCACTCATCCTATGATACACGATGTTAAATTTGCAAAGGAGGTATTTAAAGGAGTCCTATACTTTGAATAAGTGTGTCAAAGGATACTATATGATGTGGCTAGAGAAAAACTCAAATTAGATGAGGAAGAAAAGAAAAGAATAAATTGGGAGCAATTCCAATTGCTTCTAGAAAAAGACTAGGAGAAATTAGCAGCTAAATAACATGAAGAGAAGAAGAAATTAGAGGAGAGGAATCAAAAGGAAATAAAAGTTGAAGAAGAGTATGAGAAGAAACAAGAAGGAAAAGTGAAAAATGAACCTAATAAAAATCCAAAATGGATGAGAAGAAGAAAAGGGAAGATTCATTGCAAAGACTTGTCGATGAAAGGAAGAAAAAGAAAGAACGAGAAATAAAACCCAGCAATATGCACCTTAGTAGAAAAAGGCAGAGGAGGAGAAAAATAAACTGGAAACATAATTAGTAGCATAGAAATAGAAATAAGACAAAGAACGAAAAAATGTTTTTGAAGATGAATAGAAGAGAAAATTTGATGAAGAAGCATAATGACAAAACCAAAAAAAAATGAATGAAACTCAAAACAAGACAACCACTCTGAATGTGAGCATATTGAACATTCCTCCTCATAAATGTACCCCTCTTATGGCCATTCCAGGTAATTCAACCTTCTCCTCACAAGTGTTAAATTTAGATGATGTTGTAGTAGCGGTAGGGGATTACTACTACAATAACAAAACTAAAGGAATTGAGAAGAGAACAAACAAGAGGAAAAGAGAGGACACAAATGTCATTCAGTCATCAACTAAACAAGTCATTTAATGGGATGTAGGGCCAGATCCTAAAGAGAATACTATACATACTACCTCCACTTTTCATGCATTTGCAAGAGAAAATGCTATGTTTGTATTTGAAGTAGCTATAGCATTGGACACTACACAGGATAAAATTGTTGAGCTAGAAAGAAAGCTAAGTACACAACAAGATGAAATCACTACTGAATTCCATAGAGCAATTGGTATTGTAGATAAAATATATAAGGAATAAATGGAAAGGTCCTTACAGACCCAAAAGGATGAAATCATTGTTGAATTATAGAAGATATCACACATAAATCATAATTTGCATTGGGAAGAGTTGGAGGCCCTGAAGCAGAAGCACTCTGAGGAGATCGAAAAAATGGAAAATAAGTATACACAGGAGTTGGCTAGTTTAAAAGTTGGACATGTAGAAACCAACAGGTTTGTTAAACAACAAGAGTACAATATTATAGGGTTACAACAAGACAAGGAAATCTTTGGAATAAAACAAAGAAACAACCCTTTCTTTACAGGTCATAAGATAAAAATCCATGAGTATTAATGAAGAACTAAAATCAAAGAAAAAGAAGTCCTTTTGCATCCTGAATGATATCCAAAGAGACAAAGATGACCAGATCAGGTTGGAGGATTAAATTGAGGAAATCGAAGACAAGTATAAAAAATCCAATTATGCCTTCGATAAGATTATTGATTCATAGAGTGTGTACAAAGATCCACCATTTTCCTTACCAATATACACTGAAAGCCAGAAATTTAAAGGTCAAGTACATTTTGACACATAGAATCCCTTTTCAAAAGATATATGAACTATTCAAGGGACAGTGGCCAAAGCATACAAAATATTGTGGAATGCTTCAGATGACCTTTTATAGGAGTTCATAATGAAAATCATGCATGTCATTGATGAAGCAGCACCAACCAAAGTAAGGATAGTTGAAGTGGAAGAACAAAGGGAAGATAGTTAGGCAAGTGTAGAACAAATAGCATAGGTAAATAAAGAGATTTTGGAGGAATACTTGATGAATCCCATTAATAAGATCACTCTGACCCAAAATTTCATCAAAAGGATATAACAAGAATTGAAGATAGAATTCACCACAAAAATATGTGATGGGGAACTTGACTTAGAAAAGATGCAGTTAAGAAAGTTAGAAGAAATAATGAAAAACTATGTGCTTCCGAAGGAATATCAGGACCATATGGAAGTGAAGAGAGTTTCATGATTATGCTAGTTTTGTAACTAATTGTTTTTTTTTTCTCATTCTCTTGATCGTAATCCAAATTGGAATATGAAGAGACACCCCTTGACTGTCCCCTGATAGTAAGCAGTTTCAGAATGTGAACAATCTCTCTTGTTTTATAAAAGAGAAGACTGCAAATTGAAAAGGACTTTTGGACCTGTGTATATAAGAACAATTATTTTACTGTATGATTAATAAAGCAAGAGACACTTATGGAAATTTTGGAATTAGATATGTGCAAATGAGATTATTATTTTTTTATGTATCTAGTATATGAATGTATGGATTATGGTCTTCTGAACTTTTTCTTTATTTTGTTTTGTACGTTTATATTGTTTGAATTTCCTCATGAATACATCAATGGTGTAATAAGTAGGTTAAAAAATTAATTATACTTTGCTTACTTCACTGTCATATCAATCTATTATTTGCATAAATGAATTCATTCTTTTGCAAATAGTATTAATTTTCTTTGTGCTCATCTTTATTAGTCGGCTCCTGATCAGGATAGGTTAGAATAACTTAGGATTTCATTTAGAATAGAATTAGACAACATTAGTTAGTTTAGTTTTAGATTTTAAGTCATATGATAATAGTATGTTCTCGTATTCATATTTATATTTAGTTTAGAGTGGAAACCAAGCCCACATATTGGTTGGAAACACCATCCCAAATGAGAGTGCGAACAATTTGGACTTGTCATCATGAGTTCTCCCTTACATGCTTGATAGGACGATTTGAACCCGTCAATAGATAGTTTCCAACTTACAAAGGTATGTGTATTGACCCAAAATGCAAGAAGATGTAGAAAAATATATAAGAGGATGTATATTGTGTTGTACCAGTAATCCTAGTAATAGGAAGCAAGGTCTATACCATCCCTTACCGGTACCCACTAGAACTTGGAAAATCATTTCCATGGGTTTTGTGGGTGGTTTACCAACCTCACGAAAGGGGCATGACTATTTATATGTGGTATTTGAAAAGTTAAGCAAAATGTGCATTCTCATGCCTTATAAAACGACCATAAAGGGACAAGAAGCAACGAACTTGTTCTTTGAACACGTCTAGGTGCACTTCAGGATACCAAGGAGCATCATCTCAAACAGGGAAACCATATTTATCAGTGCCTTCTGGATTACATCGTGGGAGAAAATGTACACTAAGATCAATGGGTCTACAAAATTCCATCCATAGACAGATGGGTAGACAGGAGTAGTCAACATGACTTTACAATCAGAAGAATTTGATGACCAAGGATAAAAATTTGATCTATATACAACACTCTTATAATAGAGTAGTCCACACTTCTAATAGCAAGTCACCTTTTCAAACTTGCTTTGGATATTTTCCACCTTCACCCTTATATGTTGTATATGGAATATAAAGATAAGTGAGGGAGGACCTCACAGGAGATGCATTAAAAGAAAGAAAAATTGTTGAGAAGATCAGGTAGATCCATTTGCAAGTCTTTGCGTTATTTTTTGGATGGTGTGTGATTGTATTTTATTGTTCTCTATTTTCTTCATTTTATCTATTTCATGCTAAATGAGAAAATCAGTAACTAAATATTATGGAATCTAAAGGAATTTAACCTTCCTAGTGTAGATTTCAGATTTATTTATCGCACCACATCAAATTCGTTGTGACCATTTCAGTCACAAGGAAAGGGTCCATAACCTCTCCCACAACAATTTACATATCACACCAGATCAAGTCTCAGTTAGCTCCAACCTTTCCTTTTATGATGTCATGCTCAGACCTTAGGAAAATGGAGATTATGATGGTGACATCCTGATTGATGATTACTTGCTTCTATCTTGGGCAAAACTATCATTCATGTAATGATTTGGTACTTGATGATGATGAGACGTGACCTCATTTGATGAGGAGATGTGAAATTTCATGATGCATTGCACCTCTTGGAGAGAGACGTGGCACGTACAAGCTTTTGTACCCATTGGAGGATGATGCCACCTCCCATGGAGACTCTCACACCCACACGTGTGACCTTTTGATGAGATGTTTTGGTGTTTTAGCATTATATTTGTTTTTTATGTTGGATGCTATTTTTAGGGTCATCCTAGACCTATCCTTATTGTATCATAGATTTAATGTATTTTAGGGGATTTTGGAGAGGTAAAGCACTATGATTTCCTCATATATATAGGATAGAACTTCCTCACTTGTAAATCATAACCCATCTTGTGGGGAATCACTTATGCGCTTGTCTTCTTTACTTCTCTCTCACTATGGAGTACTTGTGTGCACTTTTGGAGAATTATCTAGTGGATTCTTTTCAAATGTTTTGTCGATGATTACATTTCTAGGGTTTCTTCATGCTAAACAATTTGACTAGTAAGTGGTTTTTTCAAGTCTTGGATGGTTTATTCTTGATGTATTAAGTAAGTTCTGTATCAAAGTGGTGGTTTTTAATGTTATCTTGTTTCTCTTGGATAAATATTATTTTGAAACCCTAAGGAATATTTGTACTGGACTATCTTCCATGTTATCATTCATTTAAAGTTTGTTGAAGGACATAAGGGTTTTCTATGGTTTGTAGTGGACTACCCTATTTTTTTATTTTATAGGCGATGAGTCTAGTGTTTGTAGTGGACTACTCTAGGTTTTTATCCAAAATCATTTCTAGATCTCTTTCTTAAGGTCTTTGGAAGCCATCAAATGACCATCTTAGGGTTTGTAGTGGACTACCTTAAGTGTTCCCCTAAAGAATCAATACCTAGGGTTTGTAGTGGTCTACCCTAGGGTTTGATCCTTAAGTATTATCCTAACTTTTTCTCTCCATATAAGTTGCATGTTAGACTCCATATTCCCAAGGAAGCTAGACGACACTAGTCTTTTCTCGATTGCAAATCATTTAAACCCTAACCTCCTTCTCTCCTTGACGTCTTGTGGTAAAATTAGTTTAAATTGCATTACATATTCATTTTTAGTCATTGTTAGCCTAACATTTAGGGTCTCTATTGCATTTTTACCTAGAATTATTATCAGCCATCATTTATTGCTTCATTATTGCAATTTTCATCCAATTAGGGCTTTGACGTCTTGCATCTTTGAAGTATTTTCATGTTATTTTATGTTTCAACAATCATTGGTTATTGAAGTGATAGTTTCAACTTGCATTTAGCATATATTTCATTGCATATTTCTTGATTTTAGGACTATTTTACTACTTTTGTTATAAACTTGTTATTTGTTGAAGTAAATCATCTCTCATTTCAAGTTTTATTATAGCCTTTTCTTTTCCTTTGATAGCTAGTGTTTCAGGGAATTTATTTGATTCATTTTTTGGTTGGTACCTTTCATTGTAACATAAACACCCCTCATACATACACATTGAATTTTCCTTGTTTAAACCACCTTGACCTAGCCTTGAACCTTGATCTAGTTGGTGGGACAACTAAAGCAACCAAGATAAGGGGTCGTAGACTTGCCTTGACTTTCTATAGGATTCTTTGAGGTTGCTAGGGAATCCTCCCTTGTGTTGGATCTCAATCCTTCACTAAAAAGAGGGAAGTAACGACTTAGGTGACAATGGAAATTACTTCCATATGTTACACTTTTCAAGCATATTGTGAAGGCTTTGTACAAGTGATAGATTGGGTGATAACATTTTGATTTTTAGGGATAACTGAGTCATTCTTATCAAATATATGAATTCTATGCTTCAACACTTTCTTGGTAAGATTATATCAAATCCTAACTTAGATATCTTGTTTGGCGACTCGATTGAGGGAATAATCCCTTTTTCTTATGCACATCTTGTTGAGCCTTGTCTAACAAGATCATCTCGTGACTCCATAGAACCCAAGTGTTCAAAACACTAATCAAGAGATTAAAAAAGGGTTTGCTAATCCAACCAAGGTCTATAAGATAATGACTCCTAATAATTATCCTATAGTGAAATCTTTATTTGGAGCAAGACTTCCTTTATCTCCAATGACTCAATGAACATGGGTTACAAATGCCTTCAAACATTTAGATATGTCTGCAATCCAAGGGTACCCTCATGTTATTCCTCAAAAGTTTGATAAGTGGTTGCCTAAATTCTCTATTAATAATGACAATATTGTTGAAGAACATATAGACAAATTTTATGCATGCTTTCAAAACCACCCTCTTAATAATGATGATGAAGATGTGGTTATGAAACTCTTTGTTGCTTCTCTGGTTGAAGATGCTATAAAATGGTATAATAACCTTCCTGATAAGAGTATAAAAACTTGGGAATCCTTTAATGATGTCTTTATGAAGAGATTGGGCATGAAGAGGGATCATAGGTCATTATTAATGTATTTTAATGAAAATAAAAAGGAAAAATAATCAATAAAAGAATTTGACACAAGATTTAAAAATTTACTCAATCAAAATCCTGAAGACATTGGCCTGACAAATGGTGTCATCCTTCTTCAATACACAAATTCCTTTGAGGGGGAAATTGGATTTATGCTAAGTGAAAATTCCCCAAAGACCCTTGTATAAGTACAAGAGCAAGCTACTAAGATTGAAGAAAATATTCTAGTTTCTAAGGTAGAAAATTTTCATGCCCCTTATGCTAAGGATGAGACCAAGCCTACAACTTTACATAATTCTGAACCTGATCAAGATTCTGTGAATTTTTTTTCTCAAATACTTGAGTAAATAGTAATTGACTTCTCACATAATCAAAGTCTCATTATGAACAAAATCAATAATCTAGAGAGAGCTCAACAAAAAAAAATCCTCCTAAAACTCCATATAACAACAATCGACAACAAAGAGGAAATATAGGATGGAAACTTAGGCCCCCTAATGAGAAAATAGTTCCTAATACCCTAGTGCCCACTAATGTGATTAATCAAAAAGTTGGCCCTTGGTGTTTACCTTGTGGTGATTCCCACTGGGAGCATGAATTCCCTAGACTTCATAATAATGGTAATGATCATGACCCTAATAATTGTGAATACATGAAATTTATTGATACGCTGGATGTTTTTTACACCATATCATCCCAAGAATATTACAATGTTACCTTGGAACAACTTGAGTGAAGAAAACAAGAAGCTTTTAGTTAAACTAGGTTAGAAGTCCTAAGCCTAATGGACAAAGAATATAGGGAGAAACTTATGGAGAAAGAGTACTTGACTTACTCTAGAAGGAATAAGGACCCTGAGACCTATCCTAGTAATCCTAAACCTCCTCAAACAAGACCCTGTTTACCATTGGACGTTAATCCTCCTCATCAACCAACCTTGCCTAAGAGTTATGATATGGATTTGAACATTGATATAGCTAGTATCTTGGCAAAGGTTAATGTACACGTCCCTCTTACTGAGATAATGAAGATTCCTTCCTTAAGGGATAAGCTGAAGAAGTTCCTATGTATCCAAGATGAGTCTAAGGATCCTCATATATTGTTACAATCCATGCATTATGACCGAAGTAAGGAGGAACATGCACCTTTTTTCATCACTTTGATAGTAAATGATTTATTACTTCATAATTGTATTCTTGATTATGGGGCTTCTACCAATGTTATGTATTTAAAGGTCGTAAATCAGTTAGGCTTGAATATCACAAGATGTTATATGATTTTTTGTGGGATTGATTCCAAAGCTATCAAAGTTTGTGGTGTGATCAACGACCTTAAGGTATACCTTGCTACTTATCCTGAGGTTTCACTTTCAATGGATGCTATAGTTATTGATGTGTCTGATGATTGGGGAATTTTATTGTCTAGGAAGTGGGTTGCAAACTTGGGTGGTAGTCTTCATATTTATTTATCCTATGAAACCATCCCAATTGGAGATGGGAGTTATGTTACCCTATATAACCATCTTGTGACTAGAAACTATGTGGAAGATCCTAGAGATAGAGATGATTAGAGTGAGAGTGAATTTGACAGAAGAGAAATATGTAATGAACCTTATGAGACTTGTGAAGAATCAAAATATTCTCATCATGATCGTGATCCTTCTCAAGACTTGGATATCCTTCCTTTTGCACAAGAATATAGTATTGATGATGTTGATGATATGGTATTTCTTAAAAGGGAAGACTACAGAGAGAAACATATGAAGTATGAAGACAAAGATCTGGGCTCTCTTACAATTTTGAACCAAGGTAATAAAGGAAATTACATTTATGTGAAGACGATAGGAATAAAATTTCCTTGATTAAGTCTAATCTTCCTACTTTAGATCAAGTAAAGGATACTCGAGAAGATAAGAGAATGGTTGATATCAAAGTAAGGAATGATGATTTTAAACAAGGAAGACTGATACTTATGTGGGACAAGAGAAAGGGTAAGCCAAATATGCTTAAGGAGTTTGATTTTTTGTGGCATGGCCCTTACAAGAATGAGAAGAAGATTGGAATTGGATCCTTTTATTTGTATATGCCTGAGGGAAGGAAATTGCCATTACCCATTAGTGGATCCCTTCTCAAGCCCTATTATGTGGAAGGAACTTGACTTCTTAGGTTTAGAGTAGAGTAGGATAGTATTAGCTCATGTTGTGTGTCTGCATTTGATTATATATTTTCCTTTTATTGATGTTACTTATCAATTATTTCATGCATCCATGTTAGCTTAGCATATACATGTTATTAAAAAAAATTGATATATTGATAAAAATGAAAAGATTTATTTCTATACTTTATTTTTCACTTTCCATATACTAAGGTCGATAACATCCCCCTACCTTTTAGTATTGATGAGTTTTTGTTAGATTGCAGTAGGAAAATTTTCTTTAGAGTGATGTAGGTTGTAGGTCTTGGAGTATTAGAGATGTTGAGGTTCTCATGCACTCTACGGTGGGAACATGTACCCATGTTGGAGCTAGATGTTAACCCCTCTCGCCTATGGGTAACTAGAGGAGATCATGTCTCATGGTCCACAATGAAGACAATGATCCCAGAGATGATCATCAATGTTCTCCATGGGCAACAACCCCTCATATGCTTCCCCCCTTATCACAACTTGATCCATTTTACTTGATCAACATGGTTTATCTAATGATGGTGGTGTAGCACACATGAGGTGCACTAGTCATTGGTTTATCTAATGATGGTGGTGTAGCACACATGAGGTGCACTAGTCATTGTTTCATATAAAGTGTTACATTTAATGAATTAGGAATTTAGGTGAAGATCATGGATTGAAGTCAAATAATGGATCATGATTGCGTGGAAGTTATGTTTTTTTCCTTGTTTCACCTTGGTAGTCATCATATGCGTCATATTATAGTGTTGTCACTCTAGGGGAATAGGGGTACTACTGGGAGGCCTTGATAGGGGTAACGTGTCACTTCCTTCCATATTATTGACATGGGAAAATGTTCCATGCCAACAAGGGAGAGAATTGCCCACTGGTAGGTCTCAATTAGACTTGCTCTCGTTTGGTATGCAATTTCCACCAGTATGTGGAACTGAATGATGCTAACTAAATGGATTTCTCTCCAAAGAGAGGATTGCTCATTTATTCTAAATCTTAAATGCAATCATAATCTATTATGCAATTGCAATATAACCTCTAACTACTAAGTTGATAAGTTTATAGACCAAACACATGATTAAAAGGATGAATTACTTAATATTGAGAATGAATTTGCAATACAAACCAATATAATATTGTTAATTTAACGGAGATAATAAATACAAAATTACTTATTAATCTATAAAATTACAAACCAATATAATATTGTTAGTTTAACCGAAATAATAAATACAAAATTACTTATTAATCTAAAAAAATGCCTACATCTAATTGTAACCACAAAGGAATTAATCATAAAAAAAACTCATACACAAGCAAGAAATTCACATGTATATGAATTATTAATTGTAGCCACAAAGAAATTAATCATAAAAAAACTCACACACAAGGAAGAAATTCACATATATATGAATTACAACAATTAATTGACATTAACGTAAAAGTAAAGATGAATCTTCACTTAAAACAATCAATGTTTCCTGTGGTCACGAATCCTCTGTCCATATTCTTCTTCATAAAAATATTACATAAGTCTAAGGGTCTGAAAAGCTCACCAACATTCAAATTTAGTTCCACAAGAGTGTGCAAGCCATCGTTTTTAGATTCTTCCCCTCCGATGTGAGTTGGTCCCTCACAGAAATGTGAGCTGACTCTCACATAAATGGCAAGACGATCCCTTCACAAAAATGTGAGCCAATTCTCATAGAAAGGGCAGGTTGATCCCTCAGAGAAATGTAATCTGGTTCTCAAAGAAATGGTGACTCAAGATCCCTCACAGAAATGTGATCTGGTTCTCACAGAAATGGTGATTGATCCCCTCTCAAAAAGCAAGCTCCTCTTGGCTAGTTGATATCTCCACAAAAATGTGACATGATATCTTTTGATATAATTGCACACCCAACGATCCCACCAATCTGGTGCCCTTTATTCGCTTCATCCTAATGTAGTCTTGTTTGACATGTTTCAATCCCCTTTGACACATCTACGATCTCGCTCTGCCAATTTGGTGGAACTTCCTATGTGTTTTGATTGTATTCCTCTTCCCACGAGCTGGCTCCTTCTGCCACGCGGAGCCACGCACAAATAATACCATTAGAATGTACTTATGAAATAGATAAACCACAAAAAAAAATAATGTTTTATCTCACACCCTAAGTATATTTTTAATAAATTCCATGCTAATGTAATCCCATTTTTAATTGGGATAAGGGTTGTAAAAAACCTGGACCCTTTGTCGTCTTAGTCTTATTCTTTTGACAAGTTTTTCATTTCTACTTCAATATCCTTCCAAAAGAATTTACTCCTTATGATGTAATAGGTTTTAAAGAAGCCTATGTGATTTACAACAAGTGAGGAATGACACTCAATTAAGATTTCTTCAAATTTGGACTTGGATACAAGGCTTAGTATATACAATTTCTATATAAAATCAGATTCCCTAAAAAGCGTGTTGACTTCTTCTTACTAATCAACTTACTTCTATCAACAATAGTTGGTTGTTCATGAAGAGGTGGTAGCTCTTATGCCTCAAACGATGCATCAAATTCCATTACAAAGGGTTTTGAAATATTTCGAAATGTAAGCACAACAAAATAAAATAAAAACAATAAAAATCCATTCAAGAAAGTATGTCAAGAATTCAAGTAAATTTCGTTAATAGGGCAAGTCTAATTCATGTTTTCATGTTATAGGTAATGGTCTGAAAATCCAAACGAGTTCGTGAATGTCGAAATCCCATAAGCCTTATGATTTGAGAAAAAATAATAATGAGATTCTTCAAAAAATAAAACTATACAAATTTGTTTTTTTTAAATGAAATTATAATCTTCC